>JBCEWE010000339.1:443585-446085 GCA_039877035.1 Silurus lanzhouensis | reverse complement strand
CTGTGTGATGGATGAGAGGATGAGAGGATGAGGCGAGCGCCGTGGGCGTTGGAAACATAAAACTCCTGAGTGATGGAGGAGTGTTCAGTCACTCGTTCTCTTCTCCTCCTCCTCCTCCTCCTCCTCCTCCTCTATGCTGATGTGCTTATGACTTCCTCCACACCTTAAATCTATCACGGGCAGGCACACGCAATTTGTCAAGCGCATCACAGGAGGGGGATACTTCCACACGCTGACATTTATAAAAAGAGATAGATGCGGGAGGAAGGATGAGGCTTTTACAGTCGCCTCAGAAGCAAGATAGGAGGAAGAATAAGAAAAAAAAAAGGGAAACACCTTGGCCTGTTATTTCAGAGGAGATATTTAGATGTGCCTTTTGGTTTGTGTTACATACTCATACTTCCTGCTGCGCTTTTACCAATCATAGTTTCTCTAAAAATGTACTAAACGGTTGAAGGCACCCAACTGTATAAGATACTAGAAGAACTAGAAGACCCAAACCTGTTCCAGATCTTGAGTAGCCTGCTATAGAGCTCTGACCTCCACCCTGTTGTGATGAATGTGAACATTGACTGCAGCACACAGGCCTCCTCACTTCACCTACATCAACTTAAGAAGTATAAATCTCCACAAAATCTAGTGGAACATCTTCCCATTAAGATTATTAGACTTGAAGCTAAGAGTAAATTCTTGTCAGCTACTACAAGCAATGATGCTACTGTAGCTATTTGGCTGAAGTTACCACACAAGATATGCAGTGCCCTGACTAATATTAGCATCCTGGCTAAATATGAGCAAAGGAGGAAAAAAAAATGATATACTATCTTTATATTTTGGGCAATTTTGAGACAATACATTCAAAGGGTTAATGGTGCTATTAACACTGTAGCTGCAAGACCTGCATGAGATTCAGAACAAACCTCATCAGTGGCCCACAGCAAGTTCACTCAACAATTTGTGCCTTAGTTCCCGCAGACTTAATGAAAAGTAAAGTAGAAAACCATTACAGACTTTCTAATGATTTCCATTACAAATACCATTACGGTTTATGGACATTATTATCATCAAGCCAAACAAAAAAAAAATAACAGTGTAGAAACATGCAGGAATCTGAAGCTTTAATGCCGTCCTAATGTTCTCTAATGGTGTCCAGTAGATAACAACATGTAAACTATACGTTTCCAAATATGTTCTATTGGTCCTTAATGGTTTAACCAAAAATGCCAACATGGTACAGCCAATAGAAGGCAACAAATTGCCAGTAGAGACCCACAGACCTACAGCATTTCTCCATTACATCTGTGGAGGGCGCTGTAGCTGGAAAACCTGATGAGAATCAGATCAACCCTCCATATCAGCGGGGCATTTTAATGGTTTCAATTACAAATATCATTACATACCAACAGCTTTTTTTTGCACTAAAACATTTACTGGATGATTTAGTTTGTGAAAATCATTATGATAATCAAGAAACCAGTGAAGAAGCCTCCTAAGGGTCTCTAACAGTGTAGATACCCGGCAGTAGATACCAGCATGTGATCGAAAAGCTCACTATGATGTTCTATTGGTCTTTAATGGTCACCAAACATGACACAAATAGAAACCAGTGAAGAATCGTACAGGAGTCCGTATCTTTAATAACATCCTAATGGTGTAGATACCAACCAGTATATTCCAATATGTGAGCTACAAGTTTCCAAAGATGTTCTATTGGTTCTTAATGGTATAACCAAACATGGCACCAATAGAAGGGAACAAATTGCCAGTAGAGACCCACAGGGTTACAGCATTTCTCCATTATATCTGTGGAGGGCGCTGTAGCTGAAAAACCTGTTGAGAATCAGAACAACCCTCCATATCAGCGGGGCATTTTAATGGTTTTCATTACAAATATGATAACATGCCATCAGATTATCCCATTAAACCCTATACTGGATGGTTTAGTTTGCTTGTAGGAATCATCATCAAACTGTAGAAACCAGTGAAGAAGCGTGTGGAAATCTGGAGGTTTAAAGGCATCCTAATGGTCTCTAACAGTATAGATACCAGCCAGGAGATTCCAGCATGTGATCAGTTTTAGTTTCCATCATAACCACTGCATTTTCCATTAGTACCATTAAAAACATGAATTATTTTGGCTTCTTCTGATGGACCAGTCACTCATCTTCACTGAGGCAACAGAGTTGTTTTGATCTATTCGTATTGCTTACATTCTTACATATGACTTTTCAAAACACAGCCCACCTCCATCTCTACACCTCCACTCCTATACTCCCCCTGTTGCTACATCCTGTTCCATCTCCATTAACAACTCCTCTGATTATTCAGCACCTGCTCATGGCTACGAGGATCCCCGTGCCTCATTAGTCAGGGTATTTATACACTCCTGTTTATCTTGGGTTTGAGATCTGGTGTGGATTTGAACAGCAAGTCATAAACATGAAACTGTTAGTGTATGTGTTTAGAGAGATGGAGAGAGAGAGAGAGAGAGAGAGAGAGA
>JBCEWE010000339.1:434417-439417 GCA_039877035.1 Silurus lanzhouensis | reverse complement strand
GAGTTAAGGTTCTACATGGAACCCTCTGAGATATGGAAACACTTTATTGTGGGGTTCTACAGTACTTAGAACCCTTTCAGGTTTTCATGCATGAGGCTTGTGTATGTTATAGAAACTGCTAAATGTGGAACCCTCATGGATTACGATTTGTGTGTGTTCATGATGAACGTGAACATTAAATTAAATAAAATTGAATGAAATTAAACTGATTATCATTAACAATTAACATACAGTTATTTGTTATTTATTTGTTTGTTTGTTTGATTGATATTCATTTACTAGCATCTAAATACAGGCCATACTTTTATCCATTTAGTATTACTTTCAGTGGTTTCACCAAGTCGAAATGCCACTTCATGCTGCTGATCTGTATTATTTCAAATTACACACACACACACACACACACACACACACACACACACACACACACACACACACACACACACACACACACAAACACTTGCTTATCCATCTCACACATCAGTACCCACAGCGCTGCAGCTTGAACCGGATGTTTCTCGGTGCGACGGCGGTGTGTGTATGTGTATGTGTGTGTGTGTGTGTGTGTGTGTGTGTGTGTGTGTGTGTGTGTGTGTGTTTTAGTATTGGTTGTGCTGAGTGTTTTGTGTACGTCGAGGCTTTTTCAGCCCCGGTGCTCCGGCTTTGTAGGCACTTTTCTGGGGGCCATTTATCTTGTCTCGAAAGACGTATGCCAGCATGGAAATATCCGCCATTTTACCACACTTTCATAAAACATATTCTTTGGTAATGGTCTTCTGTCGAGCCTTTATGTATTATTGAACAGCTCTCATTTTCATTCAAACAACCTGTAAGTCCTTCATGAGGTGTGTGAGAGAGAGAGAGAGAGATAGAGAGAAAGAGAGAGAGAGAGAGAGAGAGAGAGAGAGAGAGAGAGAGAGAAGAGAAAAGATAGAGGGATAGAGGGAGGGATGGGGGGATACTTAATAACACATTCTCAGAAAATTAGTCACCTTGTCCTTTGCAGGCAATTTTCTGATGCCGTATTCATCAAAACAAGACTTTTTTAGCTTCTGTTTACATCAGGTCTCACACACACACACACACACACACACACAGACACATGCGCACACACACACACACACACACACACACAGACACATGCACACACACACACACACACACACACGCACACACGCACACACACACACACACACAGAATGACATCTGCAATTAGAAACTATATTTATATATATATATATATATATATATATTTTCAAAAGTATTGGGCCGCCTTTCCTGCTATATGTGTTTGTTTTTTTTTAAACTGTTACCACAAATCTGGAGACAATCAATTGCACCTCCAGATGTGTCTTTAGATGGCGCTATAATAAAATTTTTCCTTTACTTGAACTTGAAACCCAAACCTGTTCCAGCATGGCGATGCCCCTGTGCACAAAGTGAGCTCCTTAAAGATCTGGTTTACATGCTTTAGAGAGTTAGATCTTGCTGCTATAGAGCTCTGATCTCATCCCTTCTGAACACCTTTGGGATGAATGTGAACACTGACTACACCCCAGGTCTCCTCACCTACATCAGTACCTGCCTTTCATAACACCATTGTGACTGATGAACACAAATATCCATAAGTACACTCCAAATATCTGGTGGAACATCTTCACAGAAGAGTGGAGGGAAATATAAAGAGCAAATTATGAATAAATGTGATATGCATGAACCATAGATCGGATGGTGAGTGAGTATGAAGGAAGGGAGAAGATTGGAAACAGGTGAAGGTGATAAGTATAAAGGCGAGGCACTGCGAGTGTGCTGAGTGCCGAGGAGAGGCGTGGCCTGTGGTTCCCTGACACATGCTAACTTACACACATTTGTGCCCACATTCACATACAGGAAATACATGCATGGGTGCATACACACTCACTTATACACACACATACACACTCACACACACACATCAATAAAGACCGACATTAACATATTAATATCTCTGTTTTGAACAGACAGCTTGCTCCACTCTTTAGCTCTCTGGTGACTGGCCGCATGCTGTGAGTGTGTGTCATGCTGCGAGTGTGTGTCATGATGCGAGTGTGTCATCGCATTAGCTAAGTAAGACCTCGTCCCTTTCATTACTGTATGTTCGGTGACACACACCTGTCTTTTATTGTCTGCAGATGGATATCCCTATGAGACAGTGTGTGTTTTACAGTGTGGGTTTATTAGTGTGGGTTTTTCAGTGTGGGTTCAATAGTGTGTGCTCGTAATTACTCAGGACGTGGTATTGAGCTCGTCTGTAATTGAATCTAAGGATGTCGTGCACAGAGCATTAATTTATGAGCAGTGAGAAGGATGGCGCTTGTTTAATGCGAGCGTTTCTCATCCCTCACGCTGCTCGGATGGCAGACGGCCCATGATTGATCTGCTTCATGTCACCTGAGCTTGTTAATTGATTTGAATTGTGTTATTATTCATTATATGCTTTTCTTTTTTTTTTTTTTTACTCAAATGCAACAGGCATCTTTATAGACTGCAAAAGCGCTGCAAGTGTAATAGAAAGAAGAAAAAAAAAAAACAGACCAAAATAACCCTAAACCCTGTATCAGTAACTTGAAAAAACTCTGTTATTATTATCATTATTATTATTATTATTATTATTATTATTATTATTATTATTATTATTATTAGCAGTTGAAGTAATAGCTAATGCTATTTAATGCCGGGTTTGTATACATTTATTTTTTCTATTTATTATTATTATTATCATTATTATTATTATTATTATTATTGTTGTTGTTGTTGTTGTTATTGTTATTATTATTTTATAATAGTATGGCCCTTCATGAGGTCATAAAAGGTGGAATTGCATGGGATGTGTTCTCTGTATCACCGTGCTTTATTTGATTATGGAAGTTGTCTGAAATAAGGTAAGGAGAACATTGTTCATCATCCCAAAGAAGCAATTCTACACTATAGTTGCTCAAGAAAAAGTTTCTATATCTGGGATAAACTGTGAAAGTAATGGAGAAGTGAAGAAAAGAGGCAGAAGGGATTTGAGATAGAAAAGTATCTGCAACTGTGAAGATTGTGGTGAGACCTGCGATGTTCTACAGTTTAGAGACAGTGGCGTTGACAGAAAGACAGGAGGCGGCGCTGGAGGTGGCAGAGTTGGAAATGCTGAGATTTCCATCAGAGTAAAGAGGATGGACAGGATTAGAAATGAGTTTATTAGAGGGACAGCGCATGTAGGATGTTTTGCAGACAAGGTGAGGGAGGTGAGATTGAGATGGTTTGGTCATGTGCAGAGGAAGGACATGGGGTATATCAGTAGGAGAATGCTGAAGATGAAGCCGGCAGGAGGTGGTGAGGGAAGACATGCAGGTGGTTAGATTGCAAAAGGCAGATGAAGAGGACAGAGTGATATGGAAAGCAGCCAAAAGAATAAGAAGAATAACGATGATGATGATGATGACAATGATTATTAATTATTAGTGATAATTTTTATATTATAAGATAATTATATATAATATATTATCAGTGTTTGAACTGTTGAAACTTTGAACAATAATACTTACTATTATATATTATTATTAAGAGTTATTTATAAAAATTGCTGTAATAATAATTATTATTATTATTGATTGTCATTTAATGTATCTGTACTATCTTAGTATCTCACCTAAATCCTTGATCTTGACCTTAAATCTTACAATTTACCCCAAAAACCCATGACCCCAAAGCCTTATTTCCTGTTCTCATCCACTCTTTAAAATCCAGGCTCGAAATTCTTCACTCCGAAACCTGCACAATATTCTAATACGTTTCAGTGAATCATTTCTGTTGATTCTAATTTGCTTGATTTTCATGCGGCGTATTCGGATCCCACTCGTGCACTATATAATTTTCGGCACCGTATTTTCCATTACAGCGACTGCTCCGTTTCGCGTATATTCACACTAACGTGCGGGAAAAAACCCGTCAGACGACCCGTCATTTCACGTGACAGTGCACTACTTACATCCGCGATTCCGAAGAGTGACAAATCAAAATGGAGACGACTTTATTTTAGGCAAATTAGTTATGACTCAACGAAGCGACAAATTCAAATGATTGGCTTCAGTAAATTCGGCGAGCCAATCGTATGGTGGAGGTCGTCTGATTTCCCACAGCTTTCGAATCCCTCGGCTGTTACTTCGAGAATGTTGGCTCCAGTGGACTTGGATGTTAAATCCAATTGGGGTTCGATTAAGGAAATAAATAAATAAATAAATAAATAAACAAAAATGATTTCCTGATTTATGATTCATCCCATATGAAATTTTGATTATACATAATCATTCTCCAAGAAATACAAATAGACATACAGCATAGATACAAAGGTTTGTGAACACCTGAGATACGAGGCGGCAAAAAAAAGTTTTTTGTAACACGCCAACAGATGGCAGCACAAGGCTGCAAGCGCAGTCACGGGGAGCACCGATGTTCATAAGTCAGTGTGCCAAATGACATCGTAAGATATGCTTTTCGACATTCCATTTCACATTTAGTCTCCATTTGCTCTTTTCATAAGCTCCACTCATCTGGGAAGATGCTTCGCTAGATTTTGTGGAGATTCATTCACCCACAAGGGTGTTAGTAAAGTGGTAGTAGGAGAGGTGAGGAGATCTGGAGTGCAGTCAGCGTTCACGTTCATCCCAAAGGTGTTCAATGGGTTGTATTGCTCTATAGCTGGAGATCTTCCACTCTAACCCATGGGAAGCATATCTACATGGAGCTCGAGATGGAAACTTAGTGGTAGCTTAGTGGTTAAGGCATTGGACTTTAGATCAGAAGGTTGTAAGTTCAAATCTCAGCCCCATATGCAGCTCCTGGATCCCCGAGCAGAGCCCTTTTACCCCATGGCTGATCAGTTGTATGTTTGAGATAACTAAGTTGATCTGGACAAGGGCATCTGCCAAATGGCGTTAATGTAAATCCTATACAATTGTGTGACAATACTTTTGTCG
>JBCEWE010000339.1:376917-431917 GCA_039877035.1 Silurus lanzhouensis | reverse complement strand
TAGAGGAGGTTCAAACCGAAAATAGCTATGCCTCTGGTGCTGGGAAAATCTCTAGGGATGAGCTTTAGGATACAAAATCCCCGGGCGAATCTGAACAAGAGAAGTATTACTGCATTGCTGAGAATCGTGCAGTTCATTTGTTTGTCTCTTCTCCATTATGCTTCGCTTTTTAAGCTTCCAGCCGCGGGTGCTGGATGTAATTGTGTCCCTATACCAGTAGGTGAGTGTCTCTGACCCCGCCTCAGTGCGTCTGCATGTATTATTATTGTGGGAACGCCAAACCATGCTCTAGGAGATGTCGGGCACAATGGTGTCTCTAGCCTACGTCCCTCAGGGTTTCGGGGCTCGGTTTGTGAGGCGACATCAGATTAGATTTTTGTGCAGCCTGAGCTTTTTTTTTTTTCATGCACCGTCAATATTGTTCCCTACAATTTACAATACAGATCCGCATTTCCATGAAACGTTCAGCATCCGTGAGGAATATAACAGGAAAGAAAATACATTCACACATGATGATGCATGTAATATTTGCAGAGTGTTTGCTCGGGTGTTTACTCCTCAGGCTGTGATCATATGAGATTACATTTTCATATAGTGTGCTTTGACTTATAGATGGGCAGAACATTAGATTCCCAGGGAAAAAGATGGTATAAATATTTTAGATGCCTCTATGACAACCGACTTGAGTGCTATATTAAACATCTAAAAAATATAAGTAAAAAAATCAACATAAAAAAAAACGATAGCCAACATTTTTAGCTAGATTCACTGACCTACCTGAGGCCTGATATTCTAATGAGCACATTTGATCGACAGTCATCTATCCAAGAACTTGCTAGATTAGCTTTCTATACTAGCTTAACTTTATCCAATTAGTTCGTTTTTTATATGCTTGATTCACATTCATACTTTGGGTTACCTCTCCTAGTATTTAAGTAATACAATAGCTTTCACTCAGAAGATTAGCATCCTCCTGCTACAGATGTTTAGTTTGTACTTGCTCACTTGATCCATATTCATTTGTTTGGTTTAGTTTTTACATCTAGTTTAGCTTTTGCTGGCAAATTTTTTATGGTTATTGGATTTCCTATTGTTACCTTATTTTGTTTATGAATGCAATCTTATTCTATTAGCTATCAGCTGCACTAAATTTCACTACACTAAATCACTACAAGAAGCAGACTCAAGGAAACAACTCAGACTAAAGCAAACAGCTCAGATTTGAGGAAATGGCTCAGACTAAAAAAAAATGTCTAAGACTCCAAGAAATGTCTCAGGCTTAAAGATATGTCTGAGACTCAAGGAAACGACTCGGACTCAAGGAAATGGCTCAGACCTGAGATGGTTTAGATTCCTCAGCTTGAGGAAATGATTTAAGCTCAAGGACACATTTCAGACTCAAAGAAATGGCTCAGACTCAAGGAAATAGCTCAGACTCAATAAAACATCTTAGACTCAAAGAAACAGCTCAGCCTCAAGAAAATGTATAAGATTTAAAGAAATGACTCAGAGTCAAGGAAACGGTTCAGTCGCAAAAGAATTACTCAGATTTAAGGAAACATTTCAAACTGAAACAAATGGCTAAGATTCAGCAGGTCTGATAGAAGCTTCATGCTCTGTAGCTTACAGTTTGCTGCCTAGATTAGCTTTCACTCCCTACCCTTTCTTCCAGCTTAGTTTTACCTACTAACTCACTAGCTTCTCTTTCACTATCACTTCCTTAGCCTTCCGTGCAGTTTAGTCTTACTTGCTCAATATATTAGCATCACTTGCTAGTTGGCACGAATCCAAGAAAACTACTCAAGCATGAAAGCACTCTTGATAAAAGCTCTGTGAGCTGTATAAGCAATGAAAGCTATATCTAAGTACACTTCACAGAAAAAAAGAAGAAATTGGTGTAATGTTTGTGAAAATATACACAATCACTTGTTAGTAACACTCTTCTTTCTTTCTGCTGAAGGATTCAGTGAAATCATCATGACTCATCACTTAAAAAAGAAATGAATCCTGATGCTGTTTAGCCTGCAGTGGAAACCAGAGCCAATGTCCTAATATACAAGGTCACTCATAGCGTAGGGCCATAAAACAAGGTGGGTTTTTTTAAATATACGGATTAAAAACAACACTAACACCAACTGAAAGCTAGCAGCCACAAATTAGCCTGATATAATTAGCATAATTTTGATTGGAGGCTACTAGCTTTCTGTTCTTATCGTTAATCCTAGAATGCTAATTTGGCTTGTCTAGTCACCTGTTGTTACTAATAGTACACCTGTCATACAAAAGTATTGGGACACCTGACTCAGCTATATGTATTGTATCCCCGATCTGTTTCCACAAAGTTGGAGGCACGTGATTGTACAGGATGTCTTTAGATGCGATAGAATGAAACTTTCCCTTCGCTTGAATTTGGCGACCCAAACCTGTTTCATCATGACAATGCCCCTGTGTACAAAAGCCAGCTCCATGAAGATATGCTTTGGAAGATCTCCTGCTATAGAGCCTCAAACCTATTAAACACTTTTTGGACTCTTTACCTGAATTTACTAACACCCTTGTGGCTGAATGAGCAAACATCTCCTCAAGCACACTACAAAATCTTGTGGAACATCTACCAAGGGACATTTTTCCGTTATTTATTACATTTTAAATGGAATATAAGATCTCGTGTGCATATATACCATCCTGTGGAACCTCAGAAAGTCTGCATTTTTTAAAGCTCCTACATTTTTAGCATCTGTCTAAAAATGTGCTTCACTCGAAAGGACTTCATGGTGTTAGCACAGATGAGTGTGTACTGTAGCAAGAGCTGCAGAGATTAGCTGAAATGCATGAGTGAGAGGACCACTCGAGAAAAGTGCGTCTGTGTTTTTAAGAGCACATTTTAAAGTGTCTTGTGAGAAACGGTGCTGAAATGGTGATATGCACTCAAGGGTTATTTGTATTCATAGTCATGTAAATATAGAATATCCTGCCTCCTTTTTGAATATGCATTTTGGTCATATTATTCAAATCACCAAATGTATCCTGGTAAACAAATGAAACTCAAAAAGGTTTATTTCAGATTCACACAGAGAAACACCAGAGATCTTGGAGCTGCTTTCAACGATCCGTTTATATATCAAAAGAAATACCTGTTTAACATGCATGTTTATTGACCTAGAATCTTTGAAATATTTTAATTCAAACTTGAAGTATGATTTTATCCAGCTATGATTACTTCATTAAAATAAAAACAAATTGAAATACCTGATATAAAATAAAAATACAAGCTCAACATTTACACATTTTTATTTCACAAAAAAAAGCTTGTTTTATAACCACAGATTGTTCAATTCCCCAGAAAGTTTCACCAGCCACACCTACTCCCATAAAAAGTATTGACCGATCCCACCTGAGAGGTTTGTCTAATACTTCTTGCTCTTGCACTCACACTTCATCAAAGGCTTGACCAGGTTGTTTTCACAGAAAGCTTTGACCAAACCAATCCTGACCAAACTCAATCACTCCTGTGGCAATTTTGAAGAGATCTGATTAAATCCACACACAGTGTGGCCAATCTAATGCACTCCAGTAATCCCAGCAGCTCCCATCAACGTTCACTTTACAAAAGATTGACCAGTCCCAACTGTACCTACAAAATCCCATACACTCTCACTGAAAGTTTGACAAATCCTACATATCCAATAAAGGGTTTGAATAATCCCAGGTGTCCTCACAAAGGGTTTGACCAATCCCACCAGTCCCTCCAAAAAGTTTGACCAATCCCATCCACTCCTACAGAAGATATGACTAATTTTAGTCCCAACGAAGTTTCCCTGATTTTTTCACCAGTTTCACCAGTCTGATCTGCTCTCCCAAAAACTTAAATTGAGTCCACCTACTTTTGCAGAAACTTTGCCCAGTCCCATCCCCTCTCGCTAAAAGCTTGTCTGATTCTGTTTGTTTTTAAAAATGTTCGAACAATTTCGCTGCCTCCTGCAGACATTTTTTTTTACAATTCAACTCCTTTAAACTTTGATGATCCTGTTTACCTTATTTGCAACAATTAGACCACCATTGACCTCACCAGGATAATCATTTCTTTGTCCTGTGAGTCCTATCTGACCTTCTGCTCCTACTTTCTGTTGTCTCAATGCAGACTTGACTTTGACCACTAGTGCTAGCAACGTGATTCTCTGACTTAAACCAACAATCGTGATCAATTATTTAGGATCAAATTACAATTTAAGGGCGAACATTGTTTTGTAATTAACTGCACATATGTCGGTGTAATTCCACATTAGGGCTTAAAAACTTGTAAAATCCAGTTTGGCTTTATTGTCATACACACACACACACACACACACACACACACACTCAAATAAACACACATACACATACACACACATTAATAACAGTTGCAGAAGATTGAAATTTACCTCTGCTCATAAAGCAGCCTCGGTGTATCTGCTGTGCATCTCTCCTGATTGATTTGGCTCTCAGAGAGCGATGGCGGGTTTGGGGGGACTGAACTGTAACTGCAAACACACACACACACACACACACACACACACACACACACACACACACACACACACACACACAAACATACACCCAAGCCACACTGTCATCAACTTCCTCTTTCATTTGTCACAATGATGGAGAGCTAGACTCTCAGTGAGAACTGACTACACAGACACAAACACACACACACACACACACACACACACACACACACACACACACACACACACACACACACAAACACTGCTATATCACTACCTGCGACCTGAGCATATCTGCTTTCTTCTCCTGTAACTAGATTATATTGCTTACACAATATCACAAACGTTATCGAGACTTTCATGACCTCCTGATATACCATATAATTGGGTCAATATAAATAGCACAGATGGATATAGAGGTAGCGATGATTAAACACGCACACACACACTCAGAAAACACACACTCTTTACTCCCACTCAGCGTGCTCTATAATCACTTCTCCACGTCGAAGTGAACAGAAATGAAGAATCCGTGATGCGCTCGCATTATATTACATCCAGGCACTCGAGAGAACACAACGCTGACCCTGCCTTCACACAGCAGTCATTTTTATACATCATGTTGGCTAAATTACTGCACATTAGTCACTAGTAGGCGTTTGAGGCTCGACTGCCGGTTGCCCCCGTGTTCATCTTTCATCTTTCGGGTTATGTGGATATACGGTGTAGGTACAGTTCAATAACTATACGGTCAATATGCTTTTTTTGTTCTTCGAAGGTGGTTTAGGTGAGAATTAAATCCCAAAACTGAGGTTCCTATATAGAAAAACTTTGTGAAGACAGAAATGGTTTTAAGGTATACCCGAAAGTTTTTTGTAGGAAAGTGTTCTAATTTTGAAGTCAAATCCTTTCTAATGACCAAGAAACCCCTAAAAACCCCTAAAAAACTTTTCTGATATTTGATGAACCCCATTATTCAAAGCATCTTTATTTTTTTATGTACAATTCATTCTTTCATACCACCAAGGAGTTAAGGGCCTTGCTCAAGGGCCCAAGAGCAGCAACTTGACAGTGCTGGGATTTGAACTCATGACTTTTCAATCAGTTGCACAACTTAACCACTACGCTACCACTTCAAGGTATTTTTGGGTGAGCTTGTGGACAAGAGTTCTTAAATTCCAGAAGTAGCTCTCAATGGAGACCCTTTTCTGATAGAATATACTTTATTTCTTTAGTACATAAACCATCAAAAGATCACCAAGAGGGATCTCAAATGAATCCTTAAGTGTGTTTTCATATGTCCTAGACGTCTTTCAATGTAGAACCCTGTCTTGAAAAAACAAATTTATATTCAATAAATATTCCCTGAATTATCTGAGGGCCATTGAAGAGCCCTTGAGGGTGTGGATAGTGTGAGATCATGTGTTCACGAGGGGAAATCTCTAAGAGGATTCTCTAGAACAATAGAAATCTGAAGAATAAAACAATAAATTGGTCCTTTTACCTTTTCCCAGTCAAAGAGTCATTTATTTGCATCAGGAGATCACACACCATGCACTGTTTACCTGGGTACCTTCTTCTGTATGAGGTTCTATCAAAAAGTTTGGAGACTAATAGTGTAACTGGTGCTATTCTGACCACGTGCCTTATCACGTTTGCGATTTCATCATGGACAAAGAGCAAACATAAAACTCTGTGTTAAACTGGGCAAATCTTGAATTGCTTCAAGAGCGCAAGAACATCAGTGGAAGATGAAAAGAGATTAGGAAGACCTTCATGTCATCGTGCATGTTGGTCATCAGAGAGCATTCCACATGATCTCACGTCAGCCCTACTCGCCAGATTTGGCTCTTGCGGACTTTGACCTTGTCCCAAAGATTTAGGTCTAGCTCAAAGGTTGTCGTTTTGACACCATTGCGGTGATCCGGTGTAAATCGCAGAAGGTGCTTGATACGCTTGAGACCTCCAGGACACGTTTCAGAAGTGGCAGGAACGCAGGGAGCACGGTATTGCTGTGTAAGGGGACTATTGTGAAGGCGATAGTGTGCAAATGTAGATAAATAAACAACTATTTGATACCACCTCATACATGAATGTTTTGCTACTTCACATTCACACTCAGTCACAAGCACCTATTTTATAACCTAAAATGGCCACCAGTCAGTTTCCAATCAGTGTATCAGCCTTGTGGAAGCTCTTCCTCTCTGTACATGCCACCACATGGCTGATAAATTGAGTGGGAACTGAATAGGTGGCCATTTTAGCTTAGAAACGTGGTGCTTGTTCCTGAGGTGGCTGAGTGATGTGAATACCAGCGCATGGTGTGTGATTTGCGACACAACCTTAGGCGAATAATATTAAAGAAAAGGTCTCAGCAGTAACCAGTATAAATCCAAGCGAACGTTTGGATGTGCATTTAGATGTACGCACCATGGTTTCACCTCTCGCTCCCCTCTTGCAGTAATAAACTCATTTGAAGCAGTTATACAGCGAGCTTGACAGCAGCCGGTGTTACATTCTCACTCCGTCTGAAATGAATCAATCGGCAGAATCCACATGAGGCCTTTATCTGACTCGGCTAAAGAGAATACAAATCGCTCCAATTATTCAGTGGTGCCGCAAAGCGCGAGCTGAACGCAAACAAACAAATAAACACATCCATAAATAACGCCTTGTCAGGCTGATGTGTGAATCGGAGGACACCACCAACACCACCAGTGTGTTTCTCATCATTTATCAAAACTCGTTGCACTCCGAAGATATCAGGCAAAGAATGATTTGAAACTGGGCCACATCGAGCTTGTTTTCTAAGCTCATAATCTATCTGCACATCTTGTTTACTCATTATTTACTTCATTTTGTCATTGCGTTCGAGCCATATGGACTCGGCCATTTTATCACTAACTGCTCTTTCGAAAACAGCGCTATTAAATTCCCCGTTCTGATTGAATGTAACATGATTCATTTTCTCTAATAGAACTTTCTATTACAACACTGAAGCTGTAAATCACAGGTTTATATTAATACACGTTCCAATACGTTATCGTTTCTATGGTAACAGGACACACGTAGATACAAATAGTAAACGGTAGCTCAGTGGATAAAATGGTGGACTTATGATCAGAAGGGAATGGGTTCAAATCCCAGCACCACCAGGCTAAAACTACTCGAGGAAGATCCTTAACCTTCAATTGCTTAGCTGTATAACTGACTCGCTCTGGATGACGCTGTAAATATAAATCTATGTTTTGCTGGTAGCTTAGTGGTTCAGGCTTTGCATTTGGATCTAAAGGTTGTGAGTTCAAATCATATCCACACCATGCTGCCACTCCTGGGCCCCTAAGCAAGGCCCTTGACAAATGACAAATGTAAGTTGGCTAGACAGTTTATATTACCAAAAACTATTTGAAACGTGATTCGCAATAAATAAATTATATATAATTGTTGGTATAGAGCTTTTTTTTTTCGATGTGGATGTAAAATTTACGGGTCTTTAGTTTCAGCTTCAGACAAAGCTGAAGATTTAGATGTACAGTACTACGAAGAAAATACTGCTAGTGGAGAATTTATATATAATTATTATTTTATATTGACCAGGAAACAAAGCTGTAATGTTCAGAATTTTTGGTTAATTCTCAACCGCAGTGCTTTTTCAACCTCAGCAACTTGAACAAAATAATAAAAAAATGTAAGCTCCGCCCACTTCGTATTATCATGTAATACATAATGCAGAATGTCGGTTTGTTTTATAAACCGTAGAAAGTGCACTTTATGTGGCAATATAACAACTTTCATTCTCAAAGTCTTAAATCAGAAATATAAAAATATAGAGAAAACTATAGATGACCTCGAGTTAAGAAAATTTAAAATTTTGATTACTGGCTTTTCCATAAAGCATAAACTTCCATAAAAAATGTTTTATTAATCATTGTTTTTCCTACCAATTGTTCTGTACAACGTTTCATACACCTGCATGTTCCTTCTGTTTATATGCAACAAACGAGGCCATTTAATAGCATTTTCCTCAAACTGTCCCTTTAGGGAATAACAGTAGGTTTTGAAGGGAAAAAAAAAAGAAATGCTTGTTGCTCTGTCAAGTGGAACATCTGTATATATATTTATTTTGTCAAAACGTAACCTAGTTTCTTGCATAGAAACAAAAGTAACATGTATGTGTCCCTCAACATCCGTAAAAAAGACTCGATGTTTCCAGAATTTTGACAGCCTCAGAACATATGTACATGTATTTTTATCAAAATAATAATAAAAACAAATCTTTTACATCCTGGTCTTTATTTCAGCTTTCCCAGAGGTTTTCTGAGCTTTGTTCATGTGTATATGATGTTCCTGGGAGAGTGGGGTCTGATTGAAAGCCTTTATGATGTAATGTACGCACATAGACATGAAACCTGAGACAGGTTCTACACCGAGATAAAGCATTCCTGTCGTGTGTCCCGTCTTTGAAAGAAAAACAAAGTAGACAGTATATCATCCTAAAAAAACACAGGAACAGAAGCAAGAGCACTGTAAGATACCAGCGTTGACTTCTACCTGATGAGAAATGTGTGTATCGCCTCAGGTGAGTTTCATGTTCTCTAGTGCCATGAAAAGTTCTGGATGTTCTTTAAGATGAGAAGGCCGAGATGGAGGTTCTGTCATAAACCTTTTACGGTGAATGCCCCGCAGTGGAAAAGACAGCCGGGATGTTTTAGGAAGACGACTTACTAACCTCAGGGAGAAAAATAGCAAGTCGGAGAGACGGAAAGCGAGCGTAGGTCTGGATGGTATTTCTCCATGCTTCTTCAAGCGTTCCTCGCAAACAAATGTCTGCTTTAAAGAAAAAAAAAAAAAAAGCTGACAGGGGGATGACTGCTTTTCTCCCGAACACTCGCTCTGTTTATCCACTAAAGCGCTGCAGGTGAGTGTGTGACTTGTATGAAAGGGTAAACGTCCATGAGGCAGCGTGAGGTCTTTTTTTTTTTAATAATCTGCTCCAAACCCACAGGGCACCGGGTGTCCAGGATTGACCTCGAACCCACGGTAGCGTTAATGCAAACTGAGCTGCATGACTTTGCTTTCACTTTAACTTATATGGAGGGATGAACTTACGACCATGCAGGATGAAACCAAACGGCTCATCAGAGCTGACCCGAGACTTCAGCTTTATTCCAGATATATTTAATCACATGAAGTGGAAAAATTTACCTTAAACAACTTGCATATTAATCTTAATCTTATATCATAAAAAACATGTGTCATCAATAATGTTTAATTCTGTATAAAAATCTTTCATCAAAACCATGTTTGAGTTTCACTGTTGTTCTCTACTGGAACTCATTTACAGTCTCTTCCATTCAAATACAATAGGGGTACAAACTTTTACTTTTAACTCTTAAGCAAATGGAAACACAGTGACCACTAACATACCGCTAGTTGCATGACAGCATATTGAATGCATATATATATGTGTGTGTGTGTGTGTGTGTGTGTGTTTGTGTGTGTGTGTGTGTGTGTTTGTGTGGGTGTGTGTGGGTGTGTGTGGGTGTGTGTTGTAAAAATAAAAAAAAGTCTGATTAGGAATGCTTGATTAAAGGTCTGTTCTGAGAACTGGGCCATTTCTGTTTTTATGCTGAGCCAGCAGAATGACAATGAAAACAGTGAAGAAAGAGTGTGTGTGTGTGTGTGTGTGTGTGTGTGTGTGTGTGTGTGTGTGTGTGTGTGTGTGTGTGTGTGTGTGTGTGTGTGAAAGATGTGTGTTTTCGCATTATTATTCCATACACTCCAAAATTACATATCGGGGAAATATCAGCTGTAGAATGTGACACGGTATTATTCTGCATGTCAGCAATATCACTATGTCAAACAGCAGCAAGGACAAGAGCAGAGTTAGCAATGAATTCTAAACAGTGTGTGTGTGTGTGTGTGTGTGTGTGTGTGTGTGTGTGTGTGTGTGTGTGTGTGTGTGTGTGTGTGTGAGAATGTATATAAATGACCTCATACAATATACTCATATATACTCATAAATGCACACACACACACACACACACACACACACACACACACACACACACACACACACACACACACATATATATAGATAGATAGATAGATAGATAGATAGATAGATAGATAGATAGATAGATAGATAGATAGATGGCCCTTTCACAAACAGGCCTTTGTAGTGCAAAAAAGATTCAAGACGTTCTTTTCCTGCTCTGTCTCCAGGAAGTTACAGCTCTACCTCTGCCATGTTAATCTGTTTTATTTATATACAGTATAGCACATCCATTTGAAGTGTATTCAGTCTAGACATACACCCTTACAGACAAAGTTTGGAACAGGCCAGGTCTGTGTTTCTTCTCTGCATGATTAAAGCCTCTGAACTCCATGTGGTTAAAGGAAAGAGGTTTAAAAGCGACTCAGGCGTATTACATTCACGGATTTGCACATGTATGACAAACTTTGGAGGAAAATCAGATTATTTTAGACGTGAAACGCCAGAGAAAACTAATGCTATTATGGCTACATTCTACGTTAAGCCTCTTAGACTGCTGAGACACACCTCACATACGCGGCCTCTCGAAAAAAAAAAAAACAGAAAAAAAATCCATGTGCGGGAAACGTAATCGCGTGTTAGGTGATCAAACGCACTAAAAACCTCCACCAATGTGAAATGTTACAGCTTGAAATCCACAGTAACTAATCTTGTTTTCTTGCTTTGCTACTCTCAGGCGTCAGGCAGCATTTTTAAGAAACGCACTCGCCTACGGGTGGATCTAATTTTAGTGCTCGAACTCAAAATGTTCTAATCTTCAGCTGTCCAGTGTTAGTACATTCATCCCCAGTGTAGCCCTAGATTCCTGTTTTTGACTGACAGAGCATGGAACCTGATGAGGTCTTCTTTTGTTGCAGACATCCACTTCTGAGGAGCTTTTCAAACCCAATAAGGTTAAAAATCTGATGGAATCACCTTCTTAAAGGCTGTAAGCAAACTGATGTTTAATGTATGTTTCTTTTTTTTCCTGAAATCCTCAACAAGTTCTGCTCTGTTGTTTAAATTCAATTCAATTAAAAAATTGTTTGATCTTAAAATTCTGTATCTTATTGCGCATTTAGTTATTGTAAATAAACTATATGGACAAAAGTTTGTCCATAAGATTGATATGTGCTTTTTTTAACATCCCATTCCACATTTAGACCTCAATTTCTGTTATAATAACCTCCACTCTTCTGAAAAGATGTCCTGCTAGATCTTGGAGTGTGCTTGTTGAGCCACAAAGGGTGTTAAGAAAGTCAGGTACTGAGGAGGGTTGGAGCTCTATTAAAGGAGATCTTCTACTCCAACCCATGTACACCATATCTTCATGAAGCTGGTTTACACCTTATTGCTCTCAAGTGAAGAGAAAATGTTTCATGCTACCGCATTTAAAGACGTCCTATACAATTGTATGCCTTTAAGTTTAAGGTAAAATTTTGTAGATCTACATATAGTTGGAATAGTCAGGTGTCCCGATAGTTTTGTCCATATATGTTTTGCACAGTGCTTCAAGTCTGGCTGCTTTCCTCTGTGCCAATTCAAAACTCAAACACATGCTCAGTGAATGTTTTTTGTGTTTTGCACCACTTTGTGAATGGATCCAATCTTTTGTAGTACCTACATTTTCCACAAGCACTTCAACTTTCAAACCATGATTGTCCATGATGGACTCCATGCCATTTGATGGAGTAAAACAGGAAAGCTCATGTTCTTATTAGCATTACCTTGTCTTGTAAGAGTTTGTACAATTACAGACATTCAGTTTCCCCCAAACCTAAACAAAGACTTATTGAGTCACCAAGTGAGCGCTAACTATTATACTCGCTTATAACTGTCAATTTCTCTCACAGCAATTAGATGCTTTTTTTCATCCAGGGCAGAGGCAAAAACCATTTTTTTTCCCCAGAGCTGCTTTTCTTTCAGAGGCTAAACAAGGATGAGGGTCTTAAACAAAGCGTTTGCAGAAGCCTATTGAAGGTTCGAGCTAAGAGCAGAAAAACGGCAGCCTGGAGTGGCAGCGGGTTGCCGGGATTAAAACATGAAAATAAGCCTTTGATGCTGAATAGAGATAATGGAGACGTGCTTAAAACGCACTCACACGGTCTAATTCGCTGCCTTTTTCTCACACTTGGCTGATTAATTTGAGTCTGAATGGCTATGTTAAATAGCACAGGGTGACAGGGTGGTGGCCAAATCCGGCTCTTGACATGCTGTAATCTTTTTCTTTTTTTTTTTTTACTACTTCATGGATGTTTGGTCATGCAGAAAAGGCCTGAGCTCATCTACAGTGCCATGCAGGAGAATAATTACTATGTAAATACAGGCTAGAGGTGGGCGGGGCTTAAAACAAAAGCTTTATCTATAATGTACTATAAAAATCTTTAAAGCATGTTTTATACCACAGCAGTGTTGAGTTCTTGTATCTAATTGGTATATGTTGTTTTTTAAAATGTGATTAAGTAGAAAGGATCTGGTAACCCTGGGTGCACACTGTCGGATTTTTTAATAGTCCACAACGTACAAACATGATGCCCATGTCACTCAGTTGTCATTATGACAGACTGGACGACAGTCAAACTCTGACACACACAAGAAAAACATTCAAAGATTTACATCAGAACTAGATAAGTTACTCTTCTTGCTGTACTGTCCACCTGACTCGTTTCCACGGTGGTTTGAAGTTGTCTCGCTAATTGCGTCATCAGTTTCGGCGCCACTATCGGTTCTTAGTTTGTGGGTCGTCGTCATAGGAGAAGTCAAAGTGTGGAGGAACAAGTCTAAAATATTCTGATACAGCAAGAATTTCATCGGAGAGGGAAAAAAGTTCGCAACGGCCGTAAATCATCTGTGGGTGAACAAACCAACGATTAAAGACTAAAGAATTTTAGCCTTTCAGGAATTAAGAATCTTTAAGGATTTTTAGAATTTGTCTCAGACGAGCAAATCGTGGCCAAATTCGCACCTGGATTAATTTTCTAAGGAGCTATCGTGACAATTCACAAAGTGAGCACCATGAAGATATGCTCTCCATGGGCTGAAGTGAAAGATCTCTATAGATCTAAAGAGCTCTGACCTCAACCTCAAACACTTATTGGAAGAATCAGAATTAGAAGGCCTCCTCTCCTCACCTACATCAGTACCTGACTTTACTAACATTCTTGTGGTTAAAAGAATCTCACACAAATTTACACAAAATCTAGTGGAACATCTTTCTAGAAGAGTGGAGGTTATAATTACAGGAAATGGAAACAAAATGTGGAATGGGATGTTTAAAAATGTCATACCAATCTTATGGTCAGGTGTTTAAAACTAGTCCATATAACCAATATTATATTTCTGGTAGCTTTTTCTGATCTTTTGTTCCCGACACCATTGGAAAGACTGTAATTGCTGTGATTCCAGTTTGTTCAACACCAATGAGGGCAATTGGTTCAAAAAGCTACCATCAATCTTCAGCTTAAACAGCTAATTCATTTGTTGATTCATTGTTGTGTAAATGATAATTAACCAGCATCACTTTGTACATTTCTCGCCTTATTTTTTCTCTCCCTCTTTTCTAATTGCCGATGATCTGCATCTTGTTTACAACCAGTGTGTTCTGTGGATTTTTTTTAGCCTGAACACGGCTGAATAAACAAAATGGATGTCGAGATGCACTTAATTATGTTAATCTCCATCTCCAGAAAGCTTGTTTGTTGGATACGTCGTGAAGGAGAAAATGTTTCATTATTAAACAGACACCAACAGACTGAGATCTTTTTGAGCTAACAAACTTGAGAATCAATAATTGTCTCCTGAAGTGTTCTTTTTTTATCAGCCGTCCCTTTTTTTTTTTTTTTGGCAGATCTGATAGAGCAAACATGGCGTCACAGATGCAAGCACAATGCTAATCCAGATTTGCTGGAATAATGAGATTTGGGGTGGATTATGATGGGCACCCTAGTGAGCTTTACCAACACAGGTTTGAGCCAGAAGTGGACCACGCCAAAAATCTGCTCTGTGAAGTGGAAAAAATATCCCAGTTCCTTCAGAAAAAAAAATAAAAACAGCACGGCTAATCCAATTTGAGACACTTGACTAGCAGAGCTAATTACGGCGTAGGGGGCATCGGCCGACACACAGGGACCACTGAGGCAGACCAAAACGCAAAGGAGTGACAGCTGGAGGAACCGGATCTGAGGCGGCTCAGCATTTTAATAGAGGACCATGGGAATGCTAATTTGGCTAATACTTGCTAATTCTCAATAGCGCACATCTCAATAGCTTGATTTGAAAAGTTTCTGCATGAGATTTTTGCATGTTTGCACGAGATGACACATTGCCGTATCGTTAGCCGAACAGTCGGGGGGCTAGCAGGATTGTTCAGCACACACACTGGTGGCGAAATGTCTCGTCTCGTTGCTATTTCAGCCTATTCAAAATGCACAAGGGTCTCATGCTGCGTCGGCTTTGTTTTCGCAGAGATTGATGATTGTCCACACACACACACACACACACACACACACACACACACACACACACACACAATGCTTGTAGTGTTCCTTCACTGAAGTGTAATAACTGGATAGAGAACATAATGCAGTCTTTACACACACCAATGCGATTAGCTTGTTTGTGCTAGTGAACGTGAGCATTCACAGTCGTCTGCACAAGAACACGTTTCAACCTCTACGAAATTTCCATTACGCGCCTCTGAGAGGGTCTTTTTTTTTTTTGTCGTTGTTGTTGTTTTCGGCGTGTCTCTTTGCATCCCTCTTTCATTGCGTTTCTGTTAAATGAATTTTCATGCTCGTTGACTGTGCCGCACTCACACAAAAATAACAACCATTCACGGCATCTGTTACTCGAACAAGGGCACACACACTCTCTCACAGACGTATACACACACACACGCACACATACACACATTTCAACCTTTTACTGCAGGAGAATAAATTAACCAGCTTAGCATTAAAAAGCATTAGCTTCAAGCGGTATTCCGTACAAATTCATACAGATGTATGTATATATTTTTCACTTCCTGGCAGAAGAAATTCTGTTATTAAACCGTAGCCTCAAGATAACTCTTCAGGATTATTACTAAAAACAAACAAACCAAAATATATATATATATATATATATATATATATATATATATATATATATATATATATATATATATATATATATATATTGTTTTTAGCAACAGCTCAAATAAACGCTCATTCACATCAGTTTTATGAGTTTTATCAGGAATCTTAAGGTTTTTCAACAAGGATTTTACTCTCTGCTTTCCCCTCTGACCCCCACAGAACCTAATCAAGAAACTAAATACTTGTTTCATGCAGCTCTACATAAAGTATAATATAACTAGAAAACAAAAATTAGCCTCTGCCATAACGATTGCAAATGGTGTCGATCCAAATCAGTAATATTTCAACCAGGATGGAAAGAGAAGCTCCTGAGCAAAAGACAAAGCTCTTTGTGCTCTTGTTAATCTTAGTTAGCTCAATGTGTCTCTAATAGAAAATAACAAAAATATCAGTACACGGTTAATATAAGACATATACAGTACAGACCAAAAGTTTGGACACACCTTCTCATTCAAAGAGTTTTCTTTATTTTCATGACTATGAAAATTGTAGAGTCACACTGAAGGCATCAAGGGCTATTTGACCAAGAAGGAGAGAGATGACCTGGCCTCCACAGTCACGGGACCTGAACCCAATCGAGATGGTTTAGGGGTGAGCTGGACCGCAGAGTGAAGGCAAAAGGGCCAACAAGTGCCAAGCATCTCTCAGGGAACTCCTTCAAGACTGTTGGAAGACCATTTCAGGTGACTACCTCTTGAAGCTCATCAAGAGAATGCCAAGAGTGTGCAAAGCAGTAATCAAAGCAAAAGGTGGCTACTTGTGAAGAACCTAGAATATGACATTTTTCAGTTGTTTCACACTTTTTTGTTATGTATATAATTCCATAGATAATTCCACATGTGTTCATTCATAGTTTTGATGCCTTCAGTGTGAATCTACAATTTTCATAGTCATGAAAATAAAGAAAACTCTTTGAATGAGAAGGTGTGTCCAAACTTTTGGTCTGTACTGTAATCTGATAAATAACCCTGTAGATAACAATATAACAATATCAGATCAGCAATTAGATTCTTCTTCTCCCTGTCGAGAGGCTGAACTATTTTCCCTCATCAAAATCAACCTGTGTACTAAATCACTTTCCCGCATATTATTAAAAACAAATGATACCTGAAGCAATTGTTCCTGTTCTAAATAAAATCGATTTCTCTTTTAGCACTGGGCGTGAACTTAAATCTTTTCTAACTTATTAACCCTCTGATTAAAAACCTGACATTGACTCCTATCAGCCAATACACCAATAAACCAGCACAAGTTCTACATGATCCTAGAAAAGAACTAATTAATAAATTAATAAATTAACTAATAACTTTCATGAAATATCTTGGTTAGGATTTCATCATGGTACAGAGACAGCATTGATTAAAGTGGAAAATGACCAACCACTGGCCTGTGATCGAGGTCATATCTGCTTGCTTGCATCTTTATACAAAAAAATTCAGAATTCTATTCTTAATAGTGTAGAAATTGGTGGTGGTGTTAAATAAGTGACCCTCTCCTTCCACAGGTTATCAGTTATTTAAAATACGAGGTGGTACCAAAAAAGCTTCAAGAATAATGGTGTAACTTGTGCTATTCTGACCACGTCTGCGATTCCATCAAAAAGAGCAAATGTAAAATTCTGCGTGAAATTCGCCAAATCTTCCACAGAGACGTCTGACATGACATGCTTTTGACATACCGCGATGCAGCAACGAGCCATTCGAGGCGTTTCGAGCTGCACGCACAATTCAAGAGTGGAAGAACCTCCCCGGAAGACGGCAGGAGATCAGAAAGACCATTGACAAGCTCCACTTTTCAAAATTTCGAAACCATTCGCCAACTCGTGCATGATGATTGTCGGAGAACGTTCCACATGATCTCACTCCAGCACCCACTCTACTCGCCAGGTTTGTGTTCTGCGGATGAAGTTTCAGCTTAAAGGTCACCGTTTTGACACCGTAGCAGAGAGTCGTCACGAATAGCAGAAGGTGATTAACACGCTTTGAAAACAAGACTTCCCGGACACGATCCGGAAGATCAATTGGGGCGCTGTCTTGCTGTAAAAGAGGACTATTTTAAAGCTGATCGTGTGGAAATGTAGACAAATAAACTACTTTCTTGTAAACAGAGCGAGTCTTCAAGCTTTTTGACTCCACCTCGTATGCTATCTCTGGTTAAAACTATTTATAAGCCAGATAAGATACACCAGTTTATTACACACCAGAGGAATGTATAAAGGACTCAGATCCTAATTATATTCCTGCTACTTAATTCTGATAGGACAGAAGTATTTGTACTAAGACCACATGCAGCTAAAAGCTTTTTATTTCTGTTATTGTTCTAATAATAATAATTATTATTATTATTATGGCTGTCTTTTCTGTTTCATCATGTGCAGCAGTAAAAGACCCTGGTGTGATTACTGACTCAAGCTCATGTAAATAATATTGCTAGGATTGTCTTCTATCATTTCATAATTATTGCTAAAATATTAGGTCACTGCATGATGCAGAAAAAAAGTATAAATTCTTTTGTAACTCTAGGTTGGATTTATGTTCTAGTTAGTGCCTAGAAAAGCTCTAAAATGTATCGGTAAACAAATTTTCACTCTTATCCTGCATCGGCTTGTGAATTTCACATCACTTCTAAAATGCTCCTACTGACATACTTTAACCTGAACACATTTTTTTATCTTTAAAGAATAAGCCAACGAATGTCCATTGTTTAAGAGAACCAGACAAACAAAACTAAATTGAATTGAAGTGAATGAAACGAAATATATGTCTGCAATTTTCATTCATTTCATTCATCAAGTCTATTCACGTCACTCAGTTTTGAATTATTTTCCTGTAACCGCAGGCCATATTGTATTTTATTCATTAACTACTGAGTAATTACCGAGTATTTGTTAGTATTTAATAATTACTTAGGAATTAATGTAGTACTATTTATTTATGCTTAGTCCATGCTTTTATAAGATGAGTAACCAATCCACACCCACCGCACTACCAACCAAATCCACAGTGGTATTTAACATAATAATGCACATCAACCTTTAATTCATTCACACTGTATTGACTCCCAATCAAATTTTACAATAAATAATAAAGGCTACTTATAACATATAAAGTACCAACAATGTCCACTGTTAAATTCACTATACAAAGAAAATTGAATACAATAAAATTGTACGTATGGGAGAAATTGCAGTTTGGAGGTCAGTGTTTTGTCCTGGTATTACATTACATTTATAATACAAGTTTCAAAACTTGTCTATCTCTGTTTACAAGAAAGAACTTTATTTATCTACATTTCCACACTATCACCTTCAAAATAGTCCCCTTGCACAGCAATATAGTTCTTCTGGAATTTGTCCCAGAAGTCTTCTTTTCGAGGCGTGTTAATCACCTTTTGCAATTCGTGTCTGATCTCCACAATGTTGTCAAAACAATGACCGTTGAGCTGCATCTCCATCTCCGGGAAGAGTGCAAAGTCCGGAGAACACAAATCAGGCAAGTACTGTGTGTGCGGAAGTGAGATCGTGTGGAACGTTCTCCGACGATCATCATGCGCGAGTTGCCGAATGGCTTCGACATTTTGGGAGGTTGAGCTCGCTGAAGGTCTTCCTGATCTTTCGTCGTCTTCCGGTGATGTTCTTCTGCTCTTTAAGCGCACGTGTAGCTCGAAACACGGGCTCGTTGCAACATCGTCGTATGTCAAAAGTGCATCATGGCAAACGTCTCCATAGCAGATTTCCCTATTTTAACGCAGAATTTAATACTTTAATACTTAAATATATATATATATATATATATATATATATATATATATATTATATGAAAATATTATTATACTTTTATATAATGTATTAATATTATAAATATTATTTTGCATTAATAATGTAATCCATGTATATTTTACATACATGTTCAAGCTTAACATACAGTATTTACCTCATGGTAAAGAATTAATAGTAACATGGTAAAGAATAACATGCATTTATATTTCTATATTTTTTCTATATTTCTGATATTCTGATGAGGAGGTCAACTGGAATTTAAAACAGTTACTTGAAAATATAATGGCAGCAAAAGAATTTTCCCTGAAATGGGTGAAATAAAATGTTAAAATATAAAAACATTTCAAATGGATTGAAAAGGTCTGAAATGTAAAATCACTCAAAACAAAACAATCCACTCAGAGTTTATGTTAATCAAATGAGAAATGGTAAGTTCTTTCAAAATCTACCAGTTTTGTGTCAACAGCATGTTTTCAGTTTTCAGTCCGTCCTCGGATCCACAAAACCCTGACCCCCTGCATTGTGATCTTGATAATTACCTGCTGAGTGGAATCAGGTGTGCTACACACATGAATGCTTTCATTTAGGCTTCGAAAACATACACTTAATGGATAAAAGCAGTGAGAAACCTGACTTTAAGGTTAGTATGTTTTTGAACATCGTCGTTCCACATTTAGTCCTTGTTTTACTGCTTTTTAGGGAAGATGTTCCACTAGATTTTGTGGAGATTTGTGAAGACCCCTACAGTCACATAGTGTTAGTAATCTTACTGATGTAGGTGAGAGGGTAAGGAAGCCTTGTGGTGTGGTCAGCGTTCACATTCATCCAGTTCAATAGGGTTTAGAGCTCTATAGCATGAGATCTTCCACTCCAACCCATATCAACCATATCTTCATATAGCTGGCTTTGGAACAGGTTTGGGTCTCCTATTTCAAATGTAGGAAAAATGTCATGCTACAGCATCGGAGGACGTCCTATTCGATCGTGTGCCTTAAATTGAGTGGAAACAGTTTATGAAAGAACCTCATATAGCTGAAAAAGTCCAAATACTTATGTATCCGTGCAGTGCAACTTCTCTCCTTCATGTGTTCCTTCTGCTCGATCTGGCCTACAGCATTAAACAATAATCTGCTACTTAAGCAAGTGCTACTGGAAAGACCTTATCACTTCTCATATCAATCACTGTCTATCTTAGAGCACATAATAGAGGCAAGGTGCATCAGGTCAACATACACACACACACACACACACACACACACACACACACACACACACACACACACACACACACACACACACACACACACACATTTGTACAATATGCATGGTGGTGGAGATACAATGATAGATGACTATTGCCAGCAAGATATCCAACAGTTGCTATCCCTTAGGTAAGGCTGTGTGTGTGTGTGTGTGTGTGTGTGTGTGTGTGTGTGTGTGTGTGTGTGTGTGTGTGTGTGTGTGTGTGTGTGTGCGTGTGTGTGTGTAAGTGTGTGTAACTGTGTGTGTGGTCGTTCACTTCAAATCATATCTTGTTGGACTTCAGCAGGTTGTTGAGACATAAATTCCCTGTGTACTGTCTTTTCTCCCATCTCTCTCTCTCTCTCTCTCTCTCTCTCTCTCTCTCTCTCTCTCTCTCTCTCTCTCTCTCTCTCTCTCTCTCTCTCTCTATTTTTTTCCCTCAAATGCCCCAGTCCCTGTCTCTGCACATTTGTCATATCCGTCACACAGAAACACATCAAAGCAAACGTACACATATCCTGGTGCTGTTATAACACTGGATTCGTCTTCCTCCCTTTCCGTCGTTCCAGACAGACCACACAGTCTCGTGTCACGTCCCGGCACCTGCTCTGACACCTTGCTAACGATTTCTACGCCGAAGCGAAACTTGACATCTTTTCATTACACGTGAGATGACTTTCGACTGTTTCGCACACAGAGCGGCAGCAGCAGGCTTGCTATACACCCAGCTAATGGCCCCTGGGCTAACACCGCACATCTCATTAGCGTGCGACTTGTAACATCACCCTAGAGCGCTCCGAGGCGAGAGAATTAACCAGATGCGTGCTCGCTCCTGATCTCCACATCCCTGAGAAGGGGTTGAATTTATAACTACAAAGACAACGAAGGCCAAATGTGCATCACCGGTGTGGCTAATGGGCCTGTCGAGTGTACGTGTTGTAATAATCTCCGTGTATTTTTTTATTTATTTATTTATTTTACAAGAACATGAGCAAAGCTTTCTGGAGCAAGAGCCATATCTCTGGTTTAATTCGACATCCTGTGTTCAAGATGCAATTACATAGGTCAATAAATACCAGAAAGCTCCATGTAGAGCCTCAGATTTAACGCAGGAGGGTGAATAAATGATAATGGTGCCGTTTTTTGTTTTGTTAAAAATTGCACTTTTATTTATAACAATCATATTAATGACTAATATGACATATTAAACAAGAATTTCAGATTCTTGAATTCATCTGGACTGACAACAGCTATAGAGCTAATCTTCCAAATTAAATATAAGCTAGCATGATTCTAGAGTGAGGATACAAACTAGGTTAATTTTATTAGGTAACTGTCATGAAAACTCGAACGTGGACAAGACAGACATCTATTAGCGGACCTACCTAGCATAAAAAGCTCCAGGTTTCGGCCCATTGCTATGTTTTATGTATCAGGAATTCACATTTTTGAGGCTTAGAGGGAGGTGGTAGCTTAGTGGTTAAAGCATTGGACTTTAGATCCAAGGGTCATGATTTCAGTTGTACTGTATAAATGAAAATGCAAGTCACTCTAGATGAAGGCATCTGCCAAATGCCATAAATGTAAATGCTAACAGACAGCGTAATGTATTATTTAGCATATCGTAGTGTATGGTGAAAAGGTATGTAGTTTTTTTAGTTAATTACAGAGATAAACATAAACTTTATTATATACATACAATATGCATCCTTTTTAACATATTTGCATCAGTTAAAAATTACAATTATTTGTAGGGATGATTTACTCTTTCTTTATTAGAACGTGACCAATAATTTGTGAACAACTTTGATATGCAGATCGATTTCTCATCGCTAAACAGATTCTCGAGCGCATTCTCTCAGCACCGCTGCTGCTACGTGAATATGACGTATCACAACACTAATTAGAGTCCTGAGAGTCTAACTACAGATTAACATGGCAAACATTTTTTTGGCACCTCGAAGACCTTTTTGTAAAAGGGCCATACTTGGAAGTCAGAAGGCACTTGGAGTCAATGGTATGTAAATGGATGATTTTCTGAGTGTCTGAAACAGAGAAATAAAAGTGAACTATCTTTACCATATTAAATGTGTATCGCATCGCATTGGCAGTTGCTTCCTGTGTATATTTAATGTATCGCATCATATTGCTATGCTTTGAGATGTGAATTGCATCGGCCTCAGTTATAGAGATGCACATCCCTAATATATTGTCAGGATGCCACACATTCCATCCTTGTTCTCCACAATGGCCTGCTGATGGTTGAGTACGGAGCGCTTGCCCCTTCCGGTACATGAGGCGGAGGCCTATCATCACTATATATATATATATATATATATATATATATATCACATCCAATTGAAGTGTATTGTGTCTAAACATACGCAATACGGGCAAAAGTTTGTGAGTTTGAAATGCTAAATAGTATCTTAAAGACTTCAGAACTATATGATAATAGGAAAGTATTGTGCTGCAGAAAATATGATGGTGTGAAAAAAAAATTTCTGCATGAAATGAAAGAGTGAAAGATGATTTTTTATTTTTATTTTTTGCAGCATGAGTTCACATATCGGCACAAACCACTTATTGCCCAAAGGGAAATATCTACGCTCTTCATCCAGCAGTGCTCGGCATTTTGTTCAGAATAAAAACCTTCCCTACTGAGACGCTAGACATTTTTTCGGTCCCATAGCATTTCTTATAAAATGCACTTACACTGTCCAAACATTTGTGCAGCATGACAAGAGAAATTACAGCTTACACTACAGCTCTGAGCCCTGACTGACCTTTGAAACCATAAGGCTACGGTACAGAATTTTGCTGTAGCAGTTCACAGAGTGATCGCTATCATCTGATGTGCTGATTGTAGTGCTTGGTGGCTGATATGCACTTTATAGGATCTTGGTTAAAAAAAGAAAAATGATAGCGTATGTATACTGTATATCTGAACCTGAATGCCAGCACTGTGTGTGGAGTTCAGTCAGAAAGGAATCATATTAATCTTCCATGGTTAACCCTTGTGATGTAAAATATTTAAATCCCACAAGCATCATGTAAAACAAAACAAATTCAGTGCTTAAACAACAAGTTTTCATCATTATATAACATTCTACATTAAAAACAAGATGCCATCTATTAATTTATTGTAATTACATCTCATCCCAGAAAACAATTAACTATTATTATTATTATTATTATTATTATTATTATTATTATTATTATTATTAATAAAGAATCAGTATGTATAAAAACTTTAAAAGTGACATGTGGCCTTAATGTTTTAGTACTTATAATAAAAATAACATCAGAATTCTATACGCTTTGCTATAGTAAATGACTTTTTAACCCTAATTGTTCATCATGATTATTAATTAATTGTTAATTTATTGTTAAGCTTTATTTACTAAACTTATTACATGCTAAGAATTGGAGTATGAAAATGTATGTGGTTCTGCATAGACAAAATGGTAATGTTGTGGTTCAGACTGTGGTTGTGGTTCAGCCTCCAGGTTGCATTTCAGACTGTGGTTGTGGTTCAGACTGTGGTTGTGGTTCAGACTGTGGTTGTGGTTTAGATTTTGGTTGCATTTCAGACTGTGGTTGTGGTTTAGACTGTGGTTGTGGTTCAGACTGTGATTGTAGTTTAGACTGTGGTTGTGGTTCAGACTGTGATTGTAGTTTAGACTGTGGTTGTGGTTCAGACTGTGATTGTAGTTTAGACTGTGGTTGTGGTTCAGACTGTGATTGTAGTTTAGACTGTGGTTGTGGTTCAGACTGTGATTGTAGTTTAGACTGTGGTTGTGGTTCAGACTGTGATTGTAGTTTAGACTGTGGTTGTGGTTCAGACTGTGATTGTAGTTTAGACTGTGGTTGTGGTTTAGATTTTGGTTGTGGTTCAGACTGTGGTTGTGGTTCAGCCTCCAGGTTGCATTTCAGACTGTGGTTGTGGTTCAGACTGTGGTTGTGGTTTAGATTTTGGTTGTAATTCAGACTGTGGTTGTGGTTCAGACTGTGGTTGTGGTTTAGATTTTGGTTGTAATTCAGACTGTGGTTGTGGTTTAGATTTTGGTTGCATTTCAGACTGTGGTTGTGGTTCAGACTGTGGTTGTGGTTTAGATTTTGGTTGTAATTCAGACTGTGGTTGTGGTTCAGACTGTGGTTGTGGTTTAGATTTTGGTTGTAATTCAGACTGTGGTTGTGGTTCAGACTGTGGTTGTGGTTTAGATTTTGGTTGTAATTCAGACTGTGGTTGTGGTTCAGACTGTGATTGTAGTTTAGACTGTGGTTCTGGTTCAGACTGTGATTGTAGTTTAGACTGTGGTTGTGGTTCAGACTGTGATTGTAGTTTAGACTGTAGTTGTGGTTTAGATTTTGGTTGTGGTTCAGACTGTGGTTGTGGTTCAGCCTCCAAGTTGCATTTCAGACTGTGGTTGTGGTTTAGATTTAGGTTGTAATTTAGACTGTGGTTGTGGTTCAGACTGTGGTTGTAGTTTAGACTTTGGTTGTGGTTCAGACTGTGATTGTAGTTTAGACTGTGGTTGTGGTTCAGACTGTGATTGTAGTTTAGACTGTGGTTGTGGTTCAGACTGTGATTGTAGTTTAGACTGTGGTTGTGGTTCAGACTGTGATTGTAGTTTAGACTGTGGTTGTGGTTCAGACTGTGATTGTAGTTTAGACTGTGGTTGTGGTTCAGACTGTGATTGTAGTTTAGACTGTAGTTGTGGTTTAGATTTTGGTTGTGGTTCAGACTGTGGTTGTGGTTCAGCCTCCAGGTTGCATTTCAGACTGTGGTTGTGGTTCAGACTGTGGTTGTGGTTTAGATTTTGGTTGTAATTCAGACTGTGGTTGTGGTTCAGACTGTGGTTGTGGTTTAGATTTTGGTTGTAATTCAGACTGTGGTTGTGGTTTAGATTTTGGTTGCATTTCAGACTGTGGTTGTGGTTCAGACTGTGGTTGTGGTTTAGATTTTGGTTGTAATTCAGACTGTGGTTGTGGTTCAGACTGTGGTTGTGGTTTAGATTTTGGTTGTAATTCAGACTGTGGTTGTGGTTCAGACTGTGGTTGTGGTTCAGACTGTGGTTGTGGTTTAGATTTTGGTTGTAATTCAGACTGTGGTTGTGGTTCAGACTGTGATTGTAGTTTAGACTGTGGTTGTGGTTCAGACTGTGATTGTAGTTTAGACTGTGGTTGTGGTTCAGACTGTGATTGTAGTTTAGACTGTAGTTGTGGTTTAGATTTTGGTTGTGGTTCAGACTGTGGTTGTGGTTCAGCCTCCAAGTTGCATTTCAGACTGTGGTTGTGGTTTAGATTTAGGTTGTAATTTAGACTGTGGTTGTGGTTCAGACTGTGGTTGTAGTTTAGACTTTGGTTGTGGTTCAGACTGTGATTGTAGTTTAGACTGTGGTTGTGGTTCAGCCTCCAGGTTGCATTTCAGACTGTGGTTGTAGTTTGGACTTTATTTGTGGTTCAGACTATGGTTATGGTTCAGACTGTCGTTGTGGTTTAGACTGTGGTTTTGGGTTAGACTGTTGTCGTGATTCAAATTGCAAGTCGTGGTTTAAACTGGGGATGTGTTTCAGACTGTGGTTGTGGTTCAGACAGTGATTCAGATTGCAGGTTGTGGTTCAGACTGAAGGTCATGGTTTAGACTGTGGTTGTGGTTCAGACTGTAGCTGTGGTTTGTCCTGTGGTTGTATTTCAGTGCTGGGATTGGTGAGACTCATACTTAAACAATCTTTACCCAAGAAGGCCGAAATTGTGGATATTGGAACAAATAATTATTTTTACACACTCTAATTAAAATCAATCATGGATTCTGGCTTTAAGTATAAGAGTTTTTTGTCCTTTTTTATATAAAAAAATAAATAATTGATTGGACATTTCTTTCTTGTTTCTGCTTTGATCTTTGCTTCTGAAGTCCTGCTGTTCATCTTTGTTAAAAATTACCTCATATAGCTATAAAATAATGTTGCAGCATCACTGCACAACCTGAGATACATGAAGAATATCTTCTCAATAAAAATTCTGATGAGCCAAGCTAAATGTACTCGCTTTGCCTGCCCTCTCTGGCTGGCCCGAGACGCTTAACCGTGTGAAAGGGCAAAAAAGAACCGAGTGGAGTGTCCCTGTGTTTGCCGGATCACACCGGCTTGGGGATGTGTAGTGACAGCAGCACGACTGCAGGCTGCAGGTGACACACAGGCCCTCTGGAGAACAGACAGCTGGAAAAAGGTAAGAGGAATATCGCAGTAATGAGGGCGAAAGCGAGGTGACTCGGTGTCTCTGGCAATTTCAAGACAAACACACACAAACACACAGAAGGTCACAAGACACTTAGCTGTAAGAGAAAAAACCTTGCTACGAATTGTCACCTTATCATCTGCAGAAATTGATTCGATGCTGCCGGTGGGAGACGAGTCAAAATAAAACCCCGGACCATTAACACTGGAGTCCAGGGCTCGAACCAGCTTGACTTTCAAAGGGTTCAAACACTTGAAGCTGCGACATCGGAATAGAGAAAAACACTTTATATGAGAGTGCTGTTAATAGGGCTACATAACATGGTTTACTTGGAGGACTTGGTGTTTTGCAGACCGCGATATTATTTGTGTTCCAACAATCTCAGATCGAGATAAAATATTTCAAGGGCTTTTTAGCGCCAAACTTTTCAGCAGTTTATGCGGCGCAACATAGTCAGCAAGGGTCACATGGTCGCTGCCACATTAACAAAACAGCAATAGTGGACCAATTGGGCCTCAGAACCTCATACAAATTTTACCAAATTATTTTGGCAGGACAAAACAAGACAAGCTAAGACAAGACCAACACTTTGTTTGGTTGAACAAGTTCCTAGACACCTGGGGGCACTTAAAATATAAAATTCTAATTGGAATGTACTTCATATGTACACTTTATAAACAGAAGTTAGTGGACACCTGACCATAATATTGGCCTGGGGTGCAGTCAGTATCTAAATTCATCCAGTTCAATACAGTTAGAGTTCTACAGCAATAGATCTTCCACTCCAAACCATGACAAGCATATCTTTATGGAGCTGGATTAGTGCAAAGGAGTATTGTCATGCTGGAACAGGTTTGGGTCTCTATCATTTTCCACTCTTGGTCTCTACATTTTAGTAACTGTCATATGACTCCATCCCTGTGCCTCTGGAGCATCAGAGCATCATACAAGTTATACAAAATTCCATCGTCTAGACCACCACCATGTTTGGATGAACAAAACCCTAGTCACCCGAGGTCACTTGAAATATAAAATATCAATGGGAATATACTTCAGATGTACACTATATGGAGAAAAGCTTGTGGACACCTGACCATAAGGCTTGTTCATGCTTTTTAAATACCCCACTCTACATTTAGTCTGATTTTCTGTTATTATAACCTCAATTTTTCCGGGAAGATGTTCCCCAAGTTTTTGTCCACTCTAACTCCTTTTCTAAATTCATGGAGCTGCAACAGGTTCAAGCCCAGGTTAAGCAAAGGGAAAACCTATAGACGTCCTATACAATTGTCTTACTCCAACTTTGTGGTAACATTTTAACATAAAACCATATCTGGGTAGAAAAATCAGTTGTCCAAATACTTTCAAAACAATGTTGATATGTTTTTTGTTCAGTCGAGACGCTCTCCTGTAAAGGAAACGGTTTGAAGGACAAGCTGACCGAGCGCTTCTTTTTATGCGTTACTCATAAAAATTTCAATCTATCCGTTCAAATATCCATTTAATTCCCAATCACTTGAGCTTATTTAACCACACACAGGAATGTAATTACAGATCCATCAGCTTTTATATGAGGGGTGTGTATGTGCGTGTGTTTTTTTTTAAACAGTCATTCTAAATAGTTCGTATGATGGTGTTTAGCGCGAGCTAGCGTTTGAGCTGAGAATGCCGAGTCATGCTATACGCCGTCGCTAATGCATCATGGCTCTTTTTCGCCGCGACTCTGACTGTAATGATATGTAAATGGGAATTTCATTACAGTCATAAAGCTACACACACTATTGAGCTGCTGACACATGGCAAATGAGTCGCCATCAAAACAGTGACAAAATATAGACACAGCAAGCGAGCGGCAAGAAGGTCAGCGCAAAGTAGAATAACTTTATTTTTTCCTGTTTACCTACCTGTCTCATGCACGCACACACACACACACATGCACACACACACACACACACACACACACACACACTAAGTACACTAATGCATTCCTCTACCTGGGTAGTTTTACAGTGTTTGGCTGTGTGTGTGTTTGTGTTTGAAGCTGAGTGTGTCTGTTTCTGTGTAACATGTGTGTGATATTGGCTTTGTATGTGTGTGTGTGTTGGTAGCTTTGTGTATGTGGGTGGCAGTTTTTGTGTGGCATGGGTGATAGTTTCTTTGTGTGTATATTTGTAGCTGTGTGTATGTGTGTGTCTGATTGTGTGTGGCATGTGTATGATTGTGGCTCAGTGTGTATGTGTGTATGCGTTCGTTTGTGGCATGTGTGATAGTATATTTGTAAGTCTGGGTGTTGGTAGTTTGGTGTACATAGGTGTCTGTTTTTGTGTGGCTTTGTGTGTATTTGTGTGTTTGTTGCTGTGTGTATGTGGGTGCCTATTTGTGTGTGGCATGTGTGTGATAGTGGCTTTGTGTGTAAGTGTGTGTTTGTGCCTTTGTGTGCATGTATGTGTCTGTTTGTGTGTGGAAATTCATTTATTATTATTATTGAGCTATCAAAATAATTCGACTTCACGACTGCTAATTTTTTTGGTTCTATTTAGCACCATTGTAAATGTAAACAATGACCTCCTGTGACCCCGTGTATCACCCCGACCCACAACCCCAAAATGACACCCATCGGATCGCTAATCACATCACAAACAATTAAATATTAGCATATTTAATGTAGCACTGGCCCAGAATGTCTTCTTTTTCACAATAAATCCTATTTGCACAACAAATTCTTTTGCAATCATGACCCCTGACCTCTTGCTGCTGGCTCTACCTGCGAGTCCAAATGTTCTGGATGCTCTGTTTCACCGCTGCACCTTCGCCAGCTAATCAGGAGCGCAGAATATTGATTATTTGGCTTGGAGCTGTTAGGACCTGGAGCAGAACAACAGCGTGGACTGATTGGTGGTCCTCCAGGAATGGGTTGAGGCACTGTATTCTGTCTGATTCAGTCCAGAGATTGGCACGGTTAGCGTGATGTGCTGGCTGTACACGCTGGGTGAAAAACGGACCTGGCAAACGTGACCAAATGAGTGCGGGTATTTAAACAGAGTAGCGCTAAACCAGTGGGCAGCTGGGCTACGAACGGAGCCCGAGAGCCAACTCCAGCACACAAAACCCCATCTGTCCAGATATTCCACCTTGCAGAAAAACACACACGGGGAAAAGTGGACTTGGATCGGTCCTGAGAAACATCAGGTTAGTTTTGGGGTTTTGGACCTCATTACTTACGAATAACAAGTGCTTGTGTGAGGGAAACGCAGCTGCTAATACTATTGAAGAATTCACCGTGTCTATACGTGACTTACTCCAAAGTGGAGAGTGTTGTAGTTTATTTTTATTAATACTTATAAAGAAATATAGCTTTTTTTATCAGCCTAAAAAAAGGCCACAGGTTACAGGATTCTCTAGAAATGTCATGTTGTACAATATCATGTTTAATTTCAACTGAGCTTCCCAGTTTGCTTATTACTAACAATTTCAGTGATTATCTAAATATATAATCTAGAAAAATATTATGTTGTTGTTTATCATCATAATCATAATCACAATTTTTAGCTCAATCAATCAATCAATCAATCAATGAGTAAATCAATCATGAGTATGTATTTATACAGTAAAAATCTCTTGAAAAAAAACATATACATACATTTTTTTTATTTTTTATTAAAGGTGCTTTATGCTTGTCGTTTGTCCATTACAGCACAGAGATAAATCATTTTTCGCAAATACCAGCACCCCTGGATGACAGAGGGTTAAGGGCCTTGCTTAAGGGCCCCAAAAGAGGCATCTTAGCAGTTGTGTTTTTACCATTGTATTATGTTGGTGTTTAAGAAAATACATTATATGAGAGTAGAAATCTGTCTGGCAAGATAATGAAGTGGTTCATTTATTTAATTATTTTTATTTACTTTTTTAGCAGACATTTTAACACCGGTCATTGCAACTAACTTCACCGACAAAAAAATTATCATATTTATAATTAACATTGAATGGTCAAAAAATTTTTTATATTGAAATTAGGTTATTTTCCTGTGATGCCATTTCCTGAACCACAATTTATTGTTATTATTATTATGCAATTTGTATTTTTCATTTAATTTCATTATATTTAATTTCTTTATCATTAATGTTAAATTTGACCTGCACACACTGTAAGTGTATGCCATGTGACCAGTCTACCTGTTGATTGATTAATTGATTGTTAGATTTTCTACTCCTGATGACATATCCAATAGGAATAGTTAATAATTGGTGTGAATTTGTTTATGTTGCCACTTACCTAAACCAATTTAAACTTGGAAAACTATCAACAAAAGTTTTGTGAAGTTGCACAGCAACACTGTTTTTTTTTTCTTTATTTCTTTGCACTTAATATTTTAACGGTGTCTTGTGCAATATCAGTGAACCCACGTACTGTAGCAGAGGAACAGCGGGTACCTAATAAACTTTCCAATCGCATTTCAACACCTTTTCTGATGATGCTCAGTGGGCTGTATACCTAAGGAAAGCTTAATGTGCGGAACAAAGCAAAGCTAACCCCTGGGAGGCTAACACCTTCACAGTGTCGGCTAAGTAGTGAAGCGCAGCTAGCTTTTTCTTTTTTTTCTTTTTTGCACAAATAATTTCAATCTGCTTTCTGAATGTGCATCACTGCTGAAAATGCCAGAGGATTGTTATTTAAAGACGCAAAAGAATGGGGGGCTTGAATCGAAAGAAAAGCCAAAACAACAAAAGAACGTGGAAAAAAAAGATAAGTGGGGAGAAAAGCCAGAAATGGCTGCTCTTGTAGCCGGTAATTGTGCACAACAAACTTGATGAAAATAACAAAGCCAAACAAGCCAAATGCCAGCGCTTAAATGGTAAAACTAATGACTGTATATAATAAGCAAAATGTTTAGCAATGCAAGAAGAGGGAGAATAAATTTGAGATGCAGGATTATGAATAAATTAATCATCTACATTTATGGCACCAGCAGATGCTCTTATCCATAGCAACAAAGTGCTTTGATGTCTCTTTTGATGGACACATTCTAATACTGGTTCATAAGGTTCATTATATATGCAGACACTCAGGTAGCCCCCAACTTACGAAATAGATAGGAACATGAAAAGTGTTTGTAAGTCGATTATTCAAGATTATTCAAGTAAGTCGAGAAGAGAGAGACTTACGGTTACAATTAGTGCTAATACAACTACAGTACAAATTCATATTATGGCAAGAAACACCCAGTAAAACAATAAGAACAGATAGTCCATCATTACTTAAATAAAGGTCAGTCAATCCGAAGAATCTCAAAAACTTTAACTAAATGTATTCCCATCAAATGCTTTGATACAGTCTCTCATGAGAACCTTCTCAGGAAAGAACGACCAAGAGATACCTCTGCTGCAGAGGATAAGTTAATTACCAGCCTCAGAAGCTTTTAAGTTACTTAAATGCTTTTTAGAGGAGAAGGGGTGAGTCAGGCAAATAAACTCTTCAGAACAACAACAAGTAAAAGCAACTTGCTTGGGACAAGAAACACAAGAAATGGACATTTATTCAGTGGAAAACTGTTCTTTGGTCAGATGAGTCAAGTCTTAGTTAAACGTACAGAGGGTGAACAGACGGCTCCGGAAAGTAAGGTTCCCACTGTGAAGCATGGAGGAGGAGGTGTGATGTTGTAGAGGTGCTTTGCTGGTGACACTGTTGTTGATTTAGTCAGAATTGAGGGTACACTTTACTAGCATGGCTACCACAGTGACATGCCATCCCACCTGACAATGACTGCAAACACACCTTTGGGGGTAATTAAGAGAGTGATGGAATACTGCATCAGATGACCTAGCCTCCATAATCACCTGATCTAAATCCAGTTAAGATGGTTTGGATGGGAGAATGAAGGAAAAGGACCCAACAAGCACTCAATACCTCTGGGAACTCCTCAAGAAGTGCTTCAAAAATATTGGGACACCTTATTTTTTCCCCGAAATTGTTACCACAAAGTTGAAGGCACACAATTATAGTATATTGTGTTTTTAGAAGAGGTAGCAGTACATTTTTCCCTAAACTATGAGACCCAAACCTGTTTCAGCATGACAATGCCACTTTGCACAAAGCCAGCCTCATAAAGATATGCTTTCCATGGGTCCACGAAATCTAGTGCAACATCTTCTCAGAAGAGTGGAGGTTATTCTATCAGCAAAAGAGGACTCAGTGTGGAGTGGGATGTTCAAAAACACATACCAATCTTGTGGTCCGGTGTCCCCAAACGTTCATCTATGTAGTACAGATTGTCTTGACATTCAGAAATTTCAGTACAGTCAGGTTTTCCAACCTCCTAAAGCTCTCAGTAAAAATCAACATGTGCTTCACAGCACTGGCTTTAAATCTGTAACACTGACAAAAATCATTTCCATTCATGTATCACAACACTTCTAGACACAGAAGTAAAATGTAGTATTAAAAAGATTTTCACAGCCGCCAGCCGCACTCCATGCCATGTGGCAGTGATGTAAATGTTCTTGTTTCTTTTCTAGATAATAAGTCTTGACTGACCCTGTACTCAGAGTCTCAAATTTATTACCATAAATGTCACCCAGTTTGCGTGTATTAAAAAAAAAAATCTAAATCCATTAAAGCTAAGCACTGAGTTTCAAACTATATCAAATGTCACTTCTATTGAGAGAAAATAATGGTGGAGTTCTTTGAACAGTTTCATCAAAGTCTGTTTTTGGTCCTGAAAAGCGCTTCGTTAAACTGCGTGTCTTTTTGAAAAAGCTTTATTATATCTCTGTGAGAAGCTTGTTCAGAACAAGCCATGATTATTTCACGTCAATATACAATAAGAGCAGCGAGCTGATGATGTGTTAAAGCGAGCGTGTCCTTCTATTATCCCTTTTTTTTGTTTATTTCATCTTCCTTGCTGCAGAAACCTGTAGGAATCCTAACCAAAAAAGGGAGTGTTGTTTGAGATAAAGAAAAATAGTATCTGCTTTTTAGCTTTGGTTCGTGAGGAAAAAAGAGACAGAGTGCATCATGCTTCTCCTTGAAAAAGAAAATTAGAGGTCATCGATTGTCTACAAAAAAAAAAAATACCTCCAGGGCTCTGTTAAAAGGGTCAGGAGGATTTATTAGAAATGATGGTGAAACCTTGTCAGATGTTGTACTGAGGGAAAATGATGTATTTTGAACATCGTGCTACTTTTCCATGAAATTGTTAATATAGTCGCCATGACAACCTGCCCAAGTTCTGGGAAAGGCAAAGATACATGGGCTGGTGTTTGTTTGTGCTCAGTGCTGGAAACCAATGTGTAACTGCTATATTAACTGGAATTTCAGGAGATTTCCTGGGTAGAATTCCAGAAGAAGTTGTCGGAAAGAAGAAAGGCTTAGGTGTGTGTGTGTGTGTGTGTGTGTGTGTGTGTGTGTGTGTGTGTTTTGTTTAATTCCTACAAATATGCAAGTCATTGTGCTGTGAAATGAACACCAAATTACAAGCTCAGTCCACCATTTACAATCTCATGCTGTGATACGAAAATTTAAAAAAGCTACTAATTCCTGTTAGTTGGCATGGTTTTCTAACAAAAATACAAGGTTTTCTGCATTAAGTGTTTCTTCTCAATTGTTATGCCAAACTCTGCGTTAAAAGTGACTCCCAAAAAAATTGCTTGTTGATGAAATTCAGTTATGTAACTATTTGTTACACACACAATGAAGTATTAGAATATAGGCAATAAAACAGTGTATGGACAAAAGTTTGTGAATACCTGATCATAAGATTTGGTGTCTTTTAGGAGCATCCTATTTGTACACCAATTTTCAGTTATAATAATCTCCACTTTTCTGATCAGATGTTGAACTATATTTTGTGGAGATTCATTCAACCACATGGGTGGTAATAAAGTCAGTTACTGAAGTAGATGAGGTGAGGAGGCCTGGGGTGCAGTCAGCATTCACATTCATCCCAAAGGTGCTCAATAGGGCTGAGGTTGATTTCAGAGCTCTAAAGCAGGAGATTTCCAACTCCAAACCATGTAAAGCAAATTTTCATGGAGCTGGCTTCATGCACAGTGGCGTTGTCACACTGGAATAGGTTTGTGTCTCTTAGGTGAAGTGAAGCGAAAATTTTATGCCAGATTAGATAAACATTTCGAGCAGTTTCAGTGATTTACTAGCAGTTTTTACACCACTTCCTGTTTACTTAGCTTCATTGTAATGCAGTTTTTTTTGTCCTTCACTCCATGATGAGTGCCATATCGGTTTAATATCGAGCTTCTGTCGATGAACTGAGTTGAAGTACCAAACGGACAGAGACAAACAGAGAGCTGATGGCAAAACCGCTCAGTAATGCAACACCATTAAGCCATAAAATCCGAAAGTCTTTCTGCTTTCGATTGTTCACAGCTTATCCTAGCAGCCTTGACAGCTAAAGACCCCTAAATTATTTACCTGACATCTTTAGTAGGAGAGGTTGTAAATGTTTCCTCGGCTATTCATTTGTAAAGAAGTTTTTGGCTTTTACATGAGTTTCATCTCCCCTGAGCGTGATGCGTTTTCATTCAACAGACTGAGGGGTTTTAATGTGTGATTAACTATAAAAAAAACGATTCAGATTGAACTAGGCAGGACTGCTAGCACACTAGCCATCTATAGGGTGCTAAAAATTGGTTTAAATTAAGCAGGATTGCAAATAATCCTACCACTTCAGGTAACAGCTGTTAACAAATGGCTAAATTCGGCAGGACTGCTAGCAAAATAGTTGTTGTTGAGGTAAAAGTTGATAACAATTGGCTTGAATTAGGCAAGACTGCTAATAAGCTAGTTATCTGAGGTAACAGTTGCTAACATTTGGACTGATTTAGGCATGATTGCTAGCAAGTTAGCAATCTCTGTGGTAAAAGTTGCTAACAATTGTTTCGAATTAGGCAGGATTACAATTCAGCTAGCCTTCTCTGAGGTAATCGTAGCTAGCAATTGTATAAAATTGGGAAAGAGCACTAGCAAGTTAGCCATCTGTAAGGTAACCGTTGCTAACAATCTCTTTGAATTAGGCAGGATTGCGAATTAGCTAGCCATCTATAATGGAACCATAGCTTCAAATGTGTTGAATTAGGCAGAATTGCTAGCAAGTTAGCAAGCTCTGTGGTAAAAGTTGCTAACAATTGTTTTGAATTAGGTAGGGTTACAATTTTGCTAGCCTTCTCTGAGGTAATCGTAGCTAACAATTGTATAAAATTGGGAAAGATTGCTAGCAAGTTAGAAATCTGTAAGGTAACCGTTGCTAACAATCTGTTTGAATTAGGCAGAATTGCGAATTAGCTAGCCATCTATAATGGAACCATAGCTACAAATGTGTTGAATTAGGCAGAATTGCTAGGAAGTTAGCTATCTTTGTGTGTACTTTTGCCACCTCTGTCTGAGAAAGCATCAGTGTGAGATGAATGGCTGTCGTTAGTGTGGAGTTTGGTGTAATTTATTACAGAACAAACCGAGAGTCAGAGACAAATAACTGGATTAAATGGTCGATTTTTTAGCAAACCTCAGAGAGTGAGTGCGCACGTGTGTGTGTGTGTGTGTGTGTGTGTGTGTGTGTGTCTGTGTACATGTCTGCTTGTGTGTTTTTGTGTGCATATGTGTGTGCGTGTGTGTGTAAGTCTGCTTGTGTGTTTTTGTGTGCATGTGTGTGTATTTCCTTGCTGTCTTTCTGTATTTTGCTTCTTTGTACTTTTTTTTTTATTATTATTATTTTTTTTTATTATTAATTTATTTGTTTGCAGATAGACTCTGAAACGTCGGCGTGCCGCCGTGAATCAATACACAGGAGAGCAGGGAGGCCTGAAAAGTTCTACGCTACACCTTCAGTAATCTCCATTAGCCACTCAAAACCACTTTGCATTGATTCTCACACAAAGTCTGGACATCAATAACACACACACACACACACACACACACACACACACACACACACACAGACACTGAATTCTATTCAGTACTTCCCTTTCATACTTCTCAGTACTTAAAAATTACTCTTAATAAAAGTCAACTTGGTGTCTGTGCATAAGTGTTTGTTTGAGTGTGTGTGTGTGTGTGTGTGTGTGTGTGTGTGTGTGTGTGTGTGTGTGTGTAAGAAGTGCTTTGTCAAAACACGACACTTTAAATCAGCATTCATGGAAGATGAGATAAGTTGGAATGAGTTAAACCAGACAGTGAAGGAAAAGCAGCAAACAAGCACTCAATACCTCTAGGAAGTCTTCACGATAGTTACAAAACCATTCCAGATGACTACTTCATTAAGCCGAATGATGAAATGCCAAGAGATTGCAAATCGGTATCAAGGCAAATGGTGATCACTTTGAAGAATCAAAAATGTAAAATATAATCTGGGTTGTGTAACATGTTTTTGTTTATTAACTAATTCCATATGGGGTTTCTATCATATTTTGGATGTCTTCAGTATTATTGTACCATATATATATATATATATACTGTATATTGACCGTACTTTCCGGACTATAAGCCGCTACTTTTTTCCCACTCTTTGAACTCCGCGATTTAAACAACAAAGCGGATAATTTATGGATTTTTCCTTGGTTTTTCCCGGTTTCAATCCAAAAAACTGAGCCCCATAATATTAGACCAATGAAATTGCAGAACGGGTTCAGGTGAACCAGTTTAATTCTTTATATTAAATCAGATGTGCTCTCACTGAATCGGGCCGCACCACATCATAAATATGGATTATGTTCCTCTGACGTTTGACCTGCCGCTCACTCGGACTGTCTACAGGAAATGTGAATCATTCGTCACGCTGAAAACAACCGGGCATGAAAACACACTTCACCTGTGTTCTGAGCTGCACGGCATCGGGAGAAAAGCTTCACCGATGGTGATTTTTAAACGCACGACGATGCAAAAAAAAAAACTCGAGAGAAATAGTTGTGAAAGGAAGGAGGAAGACAGTGAATAATGACTTTCTTGGTAGGCTGCTGTTTAGATACAAGCCGTGTTACAGACACTGTCTTTCATTAAAGCCTGTGTAAAGTTTATTAGTTTCAATGTAGGTATCTGTGGCTTATAGACAGGTGCGGCTTATTTATGTTCAAAATAAAAATCTTTGTACAATTCAGTGGGTGCGGCTTATATTTGGGTGCGTTTAATAGTTCGGAAATTACGGTATATATATATATATATATATATATATATATATATATATATATATATATATATATATACTTACGTTGTGAAATGCTAAAAAGAAAAAGTCATCTTATTATCCCTTTATAGCAGTAATAAACAAATCAATCCAAATAAATTTGAAACGCGTCTAAAAAGCGTTCAGTCTTTTCCAAAAAGTTGCTTATCCACAATAAACTGTCTAAAAATGCTTACGTCCCTGTATTGCACATGAGCAAAAAGTAAGATGTTTTTGACCTGCTTTTTCAAACGAAAATGTATTAGTGTGGACATGGCTGTTTCTTTGCCTTGACCCTTACTATTAGTTAGAGCTAAGCGTCCCTGGTTAAGTCACATAGAAAGAAAACGTATCCGAATGAGCACCTGCATATAATTCTGTAATAGAAAATAAAGCGACAGCTTTCGACCAATCAGGATCAAGAATTCAGTGTGAATGATCAGACAGGAATGAAGCGGGTGTTTATATGAGGGCTTTGGTTTCGATTTGCTGAAGTCACTACGGGGAGTCACAGACATAACGTGTGTGTGTGTGTGTGTGTGTGTGTGTGTGTGTGTGTGTGTGTGTGTGTTGGATTGGCCCAGTAATGCCAGCGAGTACGATAAGGGATTAGAGGCTTATGAAGAGTTCCAGGCAATATCCAAACAGATACTGTATGTGTGCTGTAAATTGAATCGGTATCACATATTGGTCCTGCTGATGCTGCACTGAGAGGCCCTACACTTCGCCACTTCCACTGCAGGATATCAATGATACTTTTCCCCTTCGCTACACACACACACATACACACTACAGTAGAAAAAAGCGTCTGGTGACACACATTAGCCTCAACATGGACTGAGGAACCTGAACCAGCATAAAGTAGTCACAAATCCAATTCTGCCACTTCCCGAATTTCGTCCTGTAATTGGATAAATTGGCATTTTGTCGGCCTCAGAGAGAATGCCAGAGTCGTTCGGGTTTCAGGCGAGGTGTCGCATTATTCAGCTCCACACTTGAGGAAGTGAAAAATGCTCGGCACGCTGGTAAACTACTGATGTACACTATAATATTTACAGTAATGCTAGCCATTTCATACGATATATACTTTATTTAGATAGATAGATGCCATGCAATTCTGTCTGAACTGCGGCTCATTGGAAACAACTTCACCATTCTTCAAGACGATTAGCCGAAGCGTACGTCTGAGCTCTGTAAGCGTTATATAGAAAGCAAACAGTCGCTTGGAGTATTATCTATCACAGTATAGCCTGATTAAAAAACTCTCCAAATAGTGAAGTGGCAAGTTTTTAAGTATTTTAGCTGAATGTTTGAAGAAATGAACTGTCGGGTTGCTGACAGTGTGTAAAGTTGTTTTTGTTGGTGGTGTTTTTTACATTGGCAAACATTTAGAAGTATATATATATACATATATACTACTATTAATAATATTAATAATAAATAACAATCTTAATATTTGAGATTTTTATTATTAATATTTTTAATATAAGTAGCAGACGGTGTATTATGAGTTATAGTATAAGGCTCCTGTATGAGTTGTGCAGTTGTTGTCCACATCTGTGCATCAGGATTAACCGTGAATGAAATCAATAGTGTTATGATTGCAGAGTGACTGTGTGTCGTTAATCACGTGACCTTGCGTGAATCATCGCGCTAATCGATACAAACTCATCATCACCTGCATGTGCGTGGACAGTCGGTAAGTTATGTGTCTCCTGACGCTGATAAGTGAAAAACATTTCATTACTTTATTGCCAGGGTTTATCCTGCAACCTTGTTGCACGTCGTCTCGTATCCATTTCAACCTCATCTACCTCACGTCAATACTAAACGTTGTGCACGTCAGTAATCATACCTCAAATGTAGCTTTAGACTTGAGCATTGTACAGAATTTACTCCAGAGTTGTACCTTAAAATGTTCATAATTTTGAAAAATATTTGTGGACAACTGATCATAAGATCGGGATGTGTTTTTCCAACATCCCATTCAACATTTGGTCCTGATTTGCTGCCATAATAACCAACATTCTTCTGGGAAAATATTTTAGATTTTGGAGTCTTCTGGTGAAGATTTGTGGAGATACCTTCAGCCAAAAGTGCAGTAGTAAATTGTGTACTGATACTGATGGAGGTGATGTGAGAAGACCTGGGGTGCAGTCAGCGTTCACATTCATCCAGTGCAATAGGGTTGAGGTGAAACCACAATAGCAGGCCATTTAAGATCTCAACTTCAATCTATGTAAATCAGATCTTCAGATTTGGATCTTGTAGTTTATGTGAAAAATATAATTGAATGCTACTGCATCCAAGGACATCAAATAATAGATATAATTGTGTATATCCAACTTTGAGGTGACAATTTGTGACATTTGTTGTTTTGGAAAAAAGATGCATCATATGCAGTAAATGTAATATGGTTAACAAAATTTGTCTAATAATAATTAAAATTTCATTCAGTTAATATCAATAAATCAAACTAAAGCCAAAAAGCAGAAGAATGCAACCTCAGACATCTACAATGTCACCTGGAATTCTTAAAATAAAATCTAACTGTATATATTTACTATTACAATCACTATATTGGACTAAAAATGCTAACTGGGAAACAAAAATCAGAACGCATCTAACAGTGATTTTCAAAGCTAACCAGCAAGCTGTCGCTTTTTATTTATTTGTTCTTTTGTTTTCTTCTTCAGAATCACTTAATCACTTGTACTGACCTTGATAGAACAATACACTGTCCTAAGCGATCAGTAGGTTACTTCCAAATATTTCCTTATTTTTCATGACCTGAGTTTATCTTGTCAACCATTAGAGTTGAACTGTCCTACTGTATACTACCCTTCTGCTCAGTGGCTCAGAACTTTAACGCAAGTCCCGAAGCAAAACGAGGCTGATTTCGCTACGACATTTCTAAATCTAGTGCGAAAGAAATTAATACAAGTGAAAAGAATTATCTCCAGACCCACACACACACACACAAATACACACACATATGGACATACACAATCACGCAGCCTAATGGGCAAATCTAGCTTAAGCTCCATCAGCCTAGTTACATGATTCATAATAGTGTCTGATAGCTCGTTTGCTAGCGCTAACAATGCATTTGTGAACATCAAACAGACTGAAATAGCAGGAGTCAGAGCTAAAAACGCTCCCTGACTGCGCCGAGCGTCTCATTAAAATCTCTCTACGGCTGAACACGCTGTCTTTCCAGCGAGACAATATCGCCTGCACTTTATTCCTACATACAAACGTCCGCAACACCTGGAGCGAATAGAGTAATGGAAATTGAAGTGAGACAAGATCATAATATTCACCAACTCTTTGTGATGCAATCAAAAGGAAGCTCCAGAAGTAGGTTACATGTTTGGGGAGCATTAGCTCTATTCCGATGATGAAGGTTGTCTGTTTTAAAGGTTTGTGGAAATCGTTAGTTTGGGGCAAAATTGCCCAGCGTTGCATGTGTCCTTCGGATGGTAAGCAATCCCATAATGCTTTTCACCAAACCAGGGTGAGTGTGAAAGTTACAGTTATAGCATGGATGAAACTGTACAATTCTGTTTATATTTAATAGTGGTAGTAAAAGAAAAAAACATCAGTACCAGGTATAGGGCCGGGTAGCAGTCTTTATTTTAGCTCAGTGGATAAGTTGTTCGACTTCTAGCTCACCTAAAACCTAAAATCGAAACCAAAAAAAGCCAAATCAACAACATGTCAGTTAGATCCCATTCCAACTAAACTACTGAAAGAAGTAATACCTACAGCTGGTGAGCCTTTTCTCAATATTATTATTTCCTCACTATCTTTAGGTCACATCCATAAACCCCTCAATTTGGGGGGTTTTATATTAATTAATTAATAATCAGTTAATAATTAAGACCTTTATTAAGAAACCTATTTTGGATCCAAACAAACAATCAAATGACAGGCCCATTTCAAATCATCTGTTTATGTCTAAGATTTTAGAAACGATTATGTCTGCTCAGTTCTGTTCCTACTTGCAAGAGAACAATATCTTTGAAAAGTTTTCTGGCAAGTTTTAGGCCCCATCATAGCATATTATGTGCTTTAGCTAAAACCACTAATGACCTGTTTTTAGCTTCAGACTAAGGCTACATCTTTCTGTTAGTTCTGCAAGATCTAAATGCTGCATTTGATACTATAGATCATGACTTTCTCCTGGATTGCTTACAAAATTACATCTGAATGTTACCATTTTGTAGATTTAAATGGAGAACTATCCAGGGTAATCCAGGTTAAATATGGGGTGCCACAAGGTTCAGTTCTAGGACCCCTGCTTTTCACAATATACATGCTTCCCTTGACAAATATTATTAGAAGGCATGGGATTAGCTTCCACTGTTATGCTGATAATACCCAGCTATTTATCTTATCGAAAGCAGACGATACAGCTCAATTGACTCGGATAACTGAGTGTGTTAAATAATTAAAAGACTGGATGACTCATAAGTTTCTATTATTAAATACTAATAAGACAGAGATTTTGCTCATCAGCCCAAAATCCAGTACACAGAAGCTGCAGCACTGAAACCTGCATTTAGAAGGATGTTCTGTAACTAAAAGTTCAACAGAAAGACCTAGGGGTTATTTTAAACAGAAACTTGTCTTTGAATATCAACCATGTTACAAAAACAGGCTTCTTTCACCTTAGAAATATTGCTAAGGTAAGAAACATGTTGTCTATATCTGATGCAGAGAAACTGATAGAAGCATTCATGACCTCCAGACTGGACTATTATAATGCATTACTAGGTGGATGTCCTGCAAGATTAATAAACAAGCTACAGTTTGTCCAGAATGCAGCAGCCAGAGTTCACACAAGGTCAAGAAAATAACACCATAAAACCCCAATCTTCTAATTCCTATACTGGCTACTTGTTAAGTTTTAAATCCACTACAAACTACGGCTACTTACCTACAAAACACTAAATGGTTTGGCTCCCATGTATCTCTTCAGTCTTCTAACATGCTACAATCCGTCACGCTCCTGTAGTTTTCAAAACTCTGGATTTCTAGTAGTACCTTGAATAGTAAAGTCCACTAAAGGTGGTAGATCATTCTCACATTTAGCTCCTAAACTTTGGAATAGTCTTCCTGACAGTGTTCGGGGCTCAGACACACTCTCCCAGTTTAAGTGCAGATTAAAGACGTATCTTTTTAGCGAGTCCTACACATAACACACATCACATCATAAACCTGTACTCCAGAACATCTGATCAACTTGCGTTTGTTAATATTATGAACAGCAGCTACGCTAATTCCTCTCCACTGCTTCTTTTTTTCTACCAATCCTGAGGCATCCCGAGGTTTCGCCAGCTCTAGTTGTGTCCCACGTCATAAAGATTATGAACCATCTAGAGAAGTACCAGCTCCATTTGGATTTCACTTCATGTAGAGTTTGGACATTGGAACTTTTGTTTAAAGACTCTGGCATGGAGAAGCTGATGTTGGATCTATGATAATCTCAAATGTTGAGTTATTATATGAGTTGATCAGTAGCTCCTGATTGCATAATGTCTTCTGACTGTATAAGACTGTAGAAACATTACATTGCTCATAATCTTGCATTCCGGTGCTCGTATTAGTTCTTACTCTCCAGTGTTTTGTATTGTTTAAAGATTTATAATCACACATCATTTACTTAAATCCTTAAAGTCTGTAAAGTTGCTTTGAGACAATGTCCATTGTGAAAAGAGCTATGAAAATAAACTTGACTTGACTTGATCATAAGGTCATGGGTTTAAATCCAAGCTGCCAATACTGGGCCCTTAAGCGAGGACCTTAACCTTTAATTGTTTAGCTGTATAACTGAGATAACTGTATCTCTGGATATGGACATCTGCCAAATTGAAAATATTTCATGACATCATCAAATACATGAATAAAGGATGTACACTAGGAGTTGATAAAGCTGAGGACGCAGATCCTGCCCAGCATCGACCCGAGCTCTGGGGTGCAGCAGAACAAACTCAACACCCAGAGCAAGTCTGCACCAAGAACCAACTGTTAAAGAAATACATGGGCTTGTGCATGTTCAACATCCCTAAAGTCTCCTGATGCCCACACACAACCTTCAAGAACTAGACATCAGGGAGGTGATACTATAGCTTATTTGTTAAGGCATAACATTTTGGCTCCTGGGCCCCTGAACAAGGCCCCTATCCCTATAGCTGCTCAGTATAAATGAGAGAAACGTAACGTCACTCGGGATAAGGGACAACTGAAAAATGGTGTCAATATAAAAGTAATGTTATGATGTGATGTCCTGTTTTTAGAAATCTGATTTGCACAATTTTACATAATACCCCAAACAAAAATAATGAAACAGATTTTCAGAAAGCAGTTCCTCTGCTTGTGCGAACGGAACCTGTGAGAATAAGTGAGAAGTATGTTGCCGTGAGTGTCATAGCAGTGGGAAAAAACCTGTGATATGAGAAAGACTTGCCCGAGAGCCTTTGTTCACACAGTGTTTGGTTCACGCTGGGAAGCGTTTCGCTTGTTTGAAGGTGCAAGATGCCCCACACGCTGACAGCTTTAAAGCCCTCACGAAACGACTCGAAAATCGGTGGACTCGCGTTACTGTCTGCTGAGGTATTTCTTTGCTGGATGGATTTACACAACAGCCAGTAGGGTTCGAGATACACCATGCGACATCACTGCCAAATGTAAACATTTTCAATGGAAGCTTAGAGGAATAGGTATAGATATGAACAACAGTGTGGAGGATTTTCTCCATTTTCACACACTTTCTCATGAGGGCAATAGTGATGGTGATGGATATGGTGAGCTTTAGAAAGGGCCTTTACCCCTCATAAAACTGCATACTATGGCAAGACACTCTGAAGACGTTGGAGGTTGACGTTTTAAGTTGAAATTAATTAGACAGACAAAGAATGTTTACAGAAAGAGTTTCTTGAAAACTATACAACTAAAGTGAGAATATCAGAACAGACAGTTTTCAGACACCCATTTTGATTCGAGGTCCACTTATAAAGGATTAAGGTGTGTGTGTGTGTGTGTGTGTGTGTGTGTGTGTGTGTGTGTGTGTGTGTGTGTGTGTGTGTGATGACATCACCTACCTTCTGTCCGGTTTGTGATAGCGAGAATGAAAGTCCTAAGAAGCTTTTATATTTCTTGAAGTCCTCAAAACATTTTTGTTGGACCTTTTCCAAAATGGCACTTGATCCAAATCCGGTTTGAGGAAAAGCACTTTTAACCGAAAATCTGTGAAATCAAAGCATGAGGATTTTACAGGCACGTATCTCTCTTTCGGTCTTTCGCTTCTCTCTTCACAAAGTGTACTGTATAACGTGACATCCTGCAGTCTTTACAGTCTATACACTGCAGTCTATACACTCATATCGTCAAGACAACGGTCGGGTATTCTTGGCTTTGACTGGCAGAGCAAGAAGTGAAAGTGACAGAACAAAGCTGAGAAAGAAGAATTCAAATCAATTATATAAGAAAACGATTTGAGATCATCCTTCCTTCAGGACCAAAATGTATTTACTACAGTTTAGATCTTTTTGTAAAACGAGTAGACAATTACGTATTTACAAGATTTCTAATAAATCCTTAATGGTTAAATTATAAATACTGTGGGGAGGAGTGAGAGTTTACAGCTTTTAACAAGATTTGTTTAATAGGAAACAAAACTAAATGAGACATTAACACGTCTTTCACAGGTTTTACTCGATTTACCCAGTCTGAATCAGTTGCAAACCAGCATCTGAGGAAAATCAACACATACAGAGCTAAATAAATTTATATAACATACGCTTTATGGACAGAAATATTGTAGAATTTTGTCTATACGGGTGCCAATAATTATGAAACCTTTTTTTTTGGCAAACGATCAGAAGGTTGAACAATAATGCTGTATTTATAAAGGCTACCAATATTAGTGAAGGAAACTGAACTTCAAAGTATAAATGGCAATAAACTTCTAGTTTTGCCAGTATTCACTACATGGACAAAAGCAGCACTGGACAGCACCTTAACAATGATGGAACTGTAATGAATGGACATTTGGTGTTGAGGATGAGGATGTGTTTCCTTTTCACTCTGGTTCTTCTCAAAGTTTCTTTCTCATGAAGTCTCAGGGAGTTTTTCCTCCACCACAGTCACCACTGGCTCACTAATAATGAATACACTTATAATTATAAGGAACAAACTTATAGACAATAAACTTTTAAAATTTTTTATACAACTTTATAACAGCTTTATCTCTGTGAAGCTGCTTTGGGACAATGTTCATTATTAAAAGCACTATGAAGGATATCATTACATAAGAGAGAGAGATATCTCTGGATGTGGATTTTTCATTCATTTTGAACTTGGAGACCTATTTAGCCCTATAACCCTATTAAACACCTTTGGGATGAATGTGAATGCAACCCAGGATCCTCCTCACCTTCTCACCTACATCAGTACGTGACTTTACTAACACTATTGTGGCCGAATGAATCTTCACAAAATCTAGTGGATCATCTTCCCAGAAGATTTGGGGTTATTTTAACAGCAAATGAGGAGTAAATTTGGAAGAGGATGTTCAAAAAGAAGCAATTTCTAATCTTACGGTCCTACAAACTTTTGTCAGTTCTGTGTATATGTGTACCTTATATACATCTATACATCTAGAGATTTAACATTGTTGTCCACTAGATGGCAGATTAGAGTCAAAACATTGTTGTCAGCCATGTTCCCAAATAATTTGTTTAGAGATTTTATGTGCAGTGAAGTGCATGTTGATGAGCTGTGTCTCAAATCGACAACACAAACCTTCAGAAGTGTTTAGCAATCTAGAAGTTTCCAGAAGCGTACTCAAACGGTAAGAGTGAGAGGAAATGAAATAAATAGTGGTTAATGGCAGTACATAAGTATGTGGTTTAAGATACTCTTCTAGTGTGTCATCTGCACTACTACTTAGTATATTCCTTTCTGTCAATTTTTGTATAAATGTACAGACAAATGACTTCAGGGTTCATGCAGCAGTCAGCTTGCATAGCTGTGTGCATCAATAAAAGCAAATGTAACAGGATAGAAAACGCAAATGTATAAATGGTTCATAATACAGATTGTTAAAAGTGATATTTAAAATCTTATCTTAAAAGCTTGACAACTGTTTTGACTTGTTTTGGCGACCTTTTCACACGATGTCCAGCTTTTCTTGAAAAATGTCTTGTAAATAAGTTTATCTGCAACCAAATGAATAAACAGCTATAAATTCCATATAACTATATGAGTGCTTGTGCAGTTTGCCGCAGATGCGGTTTGCGACCTGACGAGTGCGCTCTCTAAACATCCAATCACAGGTAGTGAAAATTAGATGTTTGGATGCCTGCTAGTGGGCCTCGGACTGACCAAATCGCGCTCTGATTGGTCAAAGTGACACCATTAAGCAACATAAAGTTTATGGTTTAAAAACAAAAAAAATTATATTTACAAAATGCATTTTACTGAAGCTGAAGGCCTTCCGGCAGATTCCTTTGACCCAAGCGACACATAATGTGATATGAAATCTGATTGGATAGAAACTCCAACGTAAAAAATTGAACTCTGTGTTGCTGCTCCTAGATGCAGCACATTCGAGAGAAAAGCTATTAAATGAAGAAATAGACTATTAGGAATAATTTCTTACATATTCATGGATATAAATATATAAAATTTAAAGTCGATTGTTCTAAATTAGGCCAATACAGAGGCCTTGCTGGCCCTGACAGCCCGCCACTGGATAAAAGGAAGTCTAATTCCACTTGATTTTGCATTGCAACATTGCAACAGCTTGCAGCATGATTTGAAAACACAAACAGGTCCGAAGTGGGCTGGAAATGGCGTGCATGCACTCGTTTCTGACCGAGAAAACGGCAATTATGAGAGGGAAAAAAACTCGAGAAATTGGCTTCTGCCCAAGCAAATTAGCAACACAACAGTAAAATACTACTAATTTATATTTGTGTGCATAAAAACAGAGCATGTAGATGTAAATCCCCTCCCTCCAACGTGCCTCACTTCACAGCCAAATGGAGAAAAACGAATGTTCTTGGCCAATTACTTACACACTGCAGTGTATTTACTGCACTGATGAATCCTAATTACTCACACACACACACCAACATGCTTTAAAGTGAAATAAAATATTCTACTGCAAATCGAAGCTTCGTAGAATGACAGCCCACACATGCAAACGCACACACACAAACACGCACAAACACGCACACACACACACACACACACACACACACACACACACACACACACACACACACACACACACACACACAGAGTCAAAAGTGTTTGTTTTATTCCCAATGCAATGTGGCAAAGTTATGATGCTTGGTTTGTAAGTCATTAAACTTAATGATTGGCATAATGGGGTTGAGCTACTGCCAGAGGGATGAGGGGGAATCAGGTGGAATTACCATCAGAGGGTTGACACCCACGCATGCAAACACACACACACATGCGCACACACACACGTATATGCAAATATGCTGCCATTGACAGGTAGATCTGGGATCATCTTGATTATGAAGGATATCATTACATGAGAGAGGGAAAGAGGGTGAGATAAAGATAGACAGAGAGAGACAGGGTGATAAAAGAGAGACCGAGAGAGAGAAAGGGTGAGATAGAGAGAGGGGTATGAGAAAGAGAGAGAGAACGAGAAAGAGAGACAGGGTGAGATAAATATGGAAAGAGAGAGACAGAGAGGCATGTTGAGATAAAGAGAGAGAGAGAGAGACAGAAAGATATGGTGAGATAGAGAGAGAGAGAGGGAGAGAGAGGAAGAGGAAAAGAATGAGAGAGAGTGAGAGAGAGAAAGAGGGGGTTAAGATAAAGAGATAGAAAGAGAGGGAAACAGAGAGAGACCGGGGGAGATAAAGAGAGACTTAGAGAGAGACAGAGATGTTGAGATAATGAGAGACAGAGAGAGGAGAGAGAGGAGAGAGAGAGAGAGAGAGAGATAAAGAGAGATAAAGAGAGAGAGAGAGAGAGAGAGAGAGAGAGAGATAAAGAGAGACAGAGAAAGACAGACAGTGGGATGGATGGATGGATTGATGGATGGATGGATGGATGGATGGATAGATAGATAGATAGATAGATAGATAGATAGATAGATAGATAGATAGATAGATAGATAGATAGATAGATAGATAGATATGAATAAAGAGAGAAAGAGAGAGAAACATGAATGGACAGAGTGCTTACAAAGCATGAGTGTCGAAGCTGAAGAGAAGTGACATGTCGTCAGATATCAAACAGCTGTCTGGATGAGAACATCTCATTACTGGATCTGTCTGTTGTTGGAAAAATGCTTCTGTTCCACAGCTATTTATACCCACGTCTCTCTGCTGTCATCCCGCTCACTCGCTCCCTCCCTCTATTAGTGTCATTACTGCTAATGCTCTGCCTGCTTAATTAGGACTCCTCGCTCGCATAAAAAGCAAAATGAAGTGTATCATTATCAAACCTGATATTATTTCAGCAGTGTTGCACAGGAACTGCTCCGACTGCTGACCTCCGACCCTTAAACATTAAAGCTCTTTATTTACATTCGTGCAAACTTAACAACACCCTGTTCCCTGTGCACAAAGCCAGCTCCATGAAGAGTAGAAGATCGTAAACAAACCCGTTCTCTGTGCACAAAGCCAGCTCCATGAAGAGTAGAAGATCATGAACAAACCCGTTCTCTGTGCACAAAGCCAGCTCCATGAAGAGTAGAAGATCATGAACAAACCCGTTCTCTGTGCACAAAGCCAGCTCCATGAAAAGTAGAAGATCATGAACAAACCCGTTCTCTGTGCACAAAGCCAGCTCCATGAAGAGTAGAAGATCATGAACAAACCCGTTCACTGTGCACAAAGCCAGCTCCATGAAGAGTAGAAGATCATGAACAAACCCGTTCCCTGTGCACAAAGCCAGCTCCATGAAGATAAAGATATTGTTAACACAGCTTAGAGTAGAAGATCTTGATTGACCCGCTATAAAACTCTGACCCTTAACCCTATTGGAATGAATGTGAATGCTGACTGCACTCAAGGCCTCCTCACCTTCTCACCTAAACCATAAATACTTTACTCACACTCTTGGGTCTGAATAAAGTCAGAATCTAATGGAAAGGCATTAAAACTACATCAAACAGAAACACAGAAACCGTAGCACTGCTATAATCATTTGATTAATATGCTGATCAGCAATGGACCAAAGATCTGATGTGGATGACAGTGCCATGTGACCAACTCTGGATTCCAAGGTGGATAACATCCCATCATGTAACAGCAGGAGAACCTATTCTTCTCAGCCAAGATGCTGAATCTGGACAGAGGATAGACAAGTGCAAAGAAACACTCAAAATAACCTGAGATGGCTCCTGACTTGAAACCTGTCAAACATTTATTCAGGATTGGAGGAAACATGATCACTTTAAGGAGTTGAAGATGATTTGCCAAAAGGAATTTGACTAAATTGAACCACATTAAAGCTTCAACTGCCCACAACCAGCAACATCTTGGATTGAATTAGTGATGGGAAGATAAGATTGATTTAGTGTCTTTTTTCAAATCTCAAAATAAACAAATCTTATTTTTAATCATTTGGATTATTTAGTTCTTTTAATATACGGGAGTCATGTGAATGACTCGGACCAGAGGACTCATGAGATGAACGACTCAGACTAAAAGAGTGAGAGATGAACGACTCAGACTGGAGGACTCATGAGATGAACGATTTGGACTAGAAGAGTCGAGAGATGAACTACTCAATTCTGTTTCCTGTCTGTAACCTACAAATCACTCTTTGAGACGACGCGTTCTTCTGATTCACATTAAAGACTCTTTCAGAACGAACAAATCGTTCATGACTAATTCGAACCCCGTGCATGCTAAGCCCCGCCTCTCATCTTCAAACCTGCACTTTAACTTTCCATACCAGTTCCAAGCAAACCACAAGAGCCTCCACTCAAAGGCGTTGCATTGAATCCGACCACTTTCATTCCCTTGATTCGAAAACTGATGATTATGCTCGAGTGCATTGACGTTTCACAGTCAATTTAACTAAGGGCCATTAACATATGTGTTGAAGCTGGCGATCGCACGAGATTTATGTCAGATAAGCCTCGCTCGATGCGTTCACACACAGCACCGATACACGTTAGACCCCGACCAGCTCTTCATTCTCATTCCGCTCAGGTCAGGTGTGAAGTGAGAAGTAAAACAGGCGGCGACACTTTAAGTGCTTTTCATCAACTTTAATCCGAACGATGTGGACGCAGGAGAACGTTCTAAACAATGCGCCTCAACGTGTCTCATTCGAAACCTCAGCTATTTTTTTTTTTTTTCCCCCTTCATTCATTTGGATTTTCAGTATAAATTAGGAACTGATAAATGCTTCAAAACGCCACTGGAGAAGGAGTTTCTACGATTTCCGATTTCCAGGGGATTTATTGTGCCACGAAGTGTCACTGATTCTCCTGAAGATCACGTTACAATGTCTGAATTCTTGTGCCAAGCTCTGAGGTTCATCCAACTCCTGGAAAACAACCCAAAACTGGCCACACGTCGTGGGTGTCAGTTCGAATGCTAATTAAAGTCCATCATAAAAAAAAATTGCCATCTAACGTGAACCATACGGAAAAATGTCGCAATTGGGATAATTGTTAGATTTTATCTTCAAATAGAGAAAATGGGGTCATGCACGTTTCATACCTTCTCAAGCTTTGGTTGTCTAATTGTTCCCTAAGTGTAATTCAGGCTGCAGGAAAATCCCGTGAGCGATTGGCTTGTGTCTAAAAGTACGCTTTTTCCCTCCGTCGGTTTGAAAGACAGAAACACTGATGCTGTTCAGTTTGGTGTAAAAGTTGAAGTGCAGCTTCTTCACTCAGGTTGAAGTAGGAAGTGCTAAAAAAAACACGTCCACCTCAAACTTCACACTCGCTTTCATTAATGATGGTGTTAATGAGTTTGTTTTGTTCTATTTTGCAGTTCATTTAATTACAAATAAAAATCGAGATGGATCATGTGTGAAAAGGCGTCTGTTCTCGTCTTCCATTTTCCTTCATAAAATAAAATGAATTCTAAAAACATAAAAATCTAATTCAATTAGTGAACATGTCCATTTCTGTCTTACTTTCTCTTTGTATCTGTCTGTCTTTGTATCTGTCTGTCTCTGTGTATCTATCTGTCTGCCTCTGTATCTGTCTTTCTTACTGTCTCTCTGTCTGTATTTGTATGTCTGTCTTACTGTCTCTCTGCATCTGTCTGTTTCTGTATTTCTCTGTCTGTATTTCTAGATTTGTCTTTCTATTGTCTGTCTTTTTTTCTGCCTGTCTCTGTATCTGTCTTTCTATCTCTTTATTTCTCTGTTTGCCTCTTTGTCTGTCTCTATTTATCTGTCTGCCTGTCTCTCTATATCTGTCTGTCTCTCTGTATCTGTCTGTCTCCATATCTCTCTGTCTGTCTATCTGTCTATGTTCATGTCTAACTCTCTGTATTTGTCTGTCTCTGTCTGAATCAGTATCTGTCTGTCTGTCTGTCTGTCTGTCTCTCTGTATCTGTCTTTCTTTGTCTGACTCAGTATCTGTCTCTCTGTCTCTGTATCCATCTGTCTCTCTGTATCTGTCTGTCTCTGTCTATCTGTCTCTCTGTATCTGTCTGATTGTCTCTCTGTATCTCTCTTTCTTTCTCTATATCTGTTAGGCTCTATATATGTGTGTCACTATCTGTCTTTCTGTATCTGTCTGTCTGTCTCTCTATATCTGTCCGTCTCCATATCTCTCTGTCTGTCTATCCCATTGTATCTGTCTCTCTGTATCTGTCTGTCTCTCTAGACTAGACTCTCTATATTTCAGTCTGTATCTATTTCTGTCTGTTGTTTTCTTTATCTTCTCTTTTTGTGTGTCTGCCTGTCTCTGTATCTGTCTGTCTAATGACTATCATTTCCTGTCTTTTTAACTATCCAACTATCTAGCTGTCTCTCTTTATGCCTTCTGATCTCTCTCTCACTCTTTGTCTCTGTCTCTCTTTCTCTCTTTCTCGTCACTTTCTCTGTCTGTCTCTCTTTTCAGCTGTTTGTTAATTTGTTACTCTCTCTGCATCTTTCAGTGTTTCTTACTCTGTCTGTCAGTCTCTTTGTGCCTTTGTCTATTCATCTGTCTGTTTCTCTCTCTTTAGTTACATCTCTCTCTCTCTCTCTCTCTCTCTCTCTCTCTCTCTCTCTCTCTCTCTCTCTCTCTCTGTTTATCCCACTGTCCATATGTCTGTCTATCTGTCTGCCTGAGCAATCCTACTATTTTCTAGGCCTAGTCATTTCCAAACCCTGAGAGTGTGTTTGGCTCGAGTCCCACTGGTGGTTAATGATGTAATTAGCACTAACCTATGCAGGTTAGCTTCAGTCCTAATCACACACACGCACACACACACACACACACACACACACACACACACACACAGACAATCATACTATATCATGTGAATCGCAAGGCTTTTTGAGTCTTTTGACCTTTTTCAATTCCCCATAAAATACACAAGTTCACCCCTTCCTTGAGGCCCTGTGTGTGTGTGTGTGTGTGTGTGTGTGTTGTGTGTTGTGTGTTGCATGTTGCATTGAGACTTGGCTCACCCTGAAACATCCTTCTGATTTATTTTTCCTGAGCATGTTTTACTGGATAACTGGGTTTTATTATGTTTTAAAAACACTTTGGAGTGTAGTGTAGCAGGATATTATGGAATACACTAAGACTAAACTACAAAGGCCACCCTAACTACACTAAGACTAAACTACAACAGCCATTATTTACAGAAGCCACACTTACTACAATGGGTCTAAACTACAGACTCCACACCACCTCTATAGAAGCCACAACACCTTTAATGCCACTAAACTACACCGCCTTCACAAAAGCTACACCTACTACACCTACATCACTGGGACTGAACTACAGAGTTCATATGTCTATTACAGAAGCCACACCTGCTTTACAAGGCCTGAAATACAAAGTCCACAATATCTCCACACTTCTTTTAAAGAAGCCACACCTTCTACACTGGGACTGAACCTTCAGAGTCCACACCACCTCCACAGGAGCCACACGTTCTTTACTGGGACTAAGCTTCAAAGTCCACAACACCTCTATAGAAGCCTTTACTGTGATTGAACTACACATTCCACACCTCCTTCACTTAAAACTAAACTACAAAGGTCACATCACCTCGATAGAAGCAACACTTCCATTACTGGGACTAAACTACGCAGTTTACAACTGCTCCACAGAAGCCACACTTTCCTCCCTGGGACTAAACTACACAGTCCACACTTCCTTTAAAGACATCTCACCTACAACATCAGGCCTGATTCCACCACTACCTCTACAGATGCCACACCGTCTTCACTGCAGCTGAAGTATTAAGGTCTCACCTTCTCTTCAGAAGCCACATGTTCTTTTCTGGGATGAAACTTCACAGTCCACACCATCTCCTCAGAAACCAAACCTCCTTCACTTGAACTAAATAACAAAGGCCACACTTCCTCTACAGAAGCCACACCTCCATCGCTGGACCTCACACAATCCAAACAAAGAACAAAAAAACCTGTTTTATTTAATTCCTGTATAATGAACCCTAGTAAACGATATCTGTGTTTATCACACTTTCCCAATAAAGAGATCTGTTTAAGTCTGTTTAAAACTGCTACACTCATCATGTAAATTGATGTGATTTTTTAAATCTTCACACCCCACCTGTTTGTGTGTCTAATCGGTATGTGTGTTTGTGTGTGTGTGTGTGTGTGTGTGCACAAGTGTGTTTTAGACTCTGCTGTATCACCAAGAGTGTAAAGAGAGTAGGCAGGAGGAACAGCCAGTTAAAACCAGAGTGGACAGTAAAGTCAAAGCA
>JBCEWE010000339.1:341917-374417 GCA_039877035.1 Silurus lanzhouensis | reverse complement strand
ATGAAATTCCCCAAAACTACTTGTTCAATCATGGAGTCATTTGTGCACATCATAATAGTAATTTCTTGTTGCTTTGATCAACTTGCGAATGCTTTTGTACATTCATTTAATGGATTCTGTACAAGTGCTGATTCTGCTGTTTCCTACATTATCAGTTGTTCATGTTCATGTTGATCAAAATATATGATACTGGTTTCACCTGAATAGTTTTAACCCCCAAAAAACATCTCAGCATCAGTTCATTGTGTATTCATGAGTGAATTACATCAACCAATAATCAACTAGTTCTCAAAAACAGGTCAAAGGTGAATCTCATGAACCTTCAATTGGCAGCAAAACCAATGGATGAACAAACAGGTAATGAACGAACACTTGTACAGTAAAAGTCTGAACCCTGCTCGGTATTTTGCAATAAATATAAATCAAATACAAAATCAAATAATACATTTGTGTTGCTGAAATTCATTGACGCCAAACAGAAGAAATAAAAATTTCGTGCATTTTGAGTCGCTGTGATCCAAAACCATAGTTTATATCAAGAAACACTGAAACTGTGCAGCTTCATACTGACAACACGACTAAATATTTTGACAATCTTTTTTGTGAACGATAACAAACGGACATTATATTCTCATGGGAATGAGATGTTCATTGACACAAATACTGTACTTGAGAGATGAACTAAAGATTTTGAGAAAAGTTCAGGCTTTTGTAAGAAACCCAATGTGTTGTGCTGTTTGTACACATTGTTTTGAGAAATGCATTTTCTGATTTACAAATATTAAGAATGATTTGAGAAATTCTCCATGTGAGAGAAGTGAAGAAAAGAGTGCAGGCAGGGTGGAGTGGGTGGAGAAGAGTGACAGCAGGAGTGATTTGTAATAGAAGAGTATCTGTTAGAGTGAAAGGGAAAGTTTAGAGCTGAAGATGCCGAGATGTTCATTGGGAGTGACGACGATGGACAGGATTAGAAATGAGTTTATTAGAGGGACAGCGCATGTAGGACGTTTTGGTGACAAGGTGAGGGAGGTGAGATTGAGATGGTTTGGACATGTGTAGAGGAGGGACATGTATATCAGTAGGAGAATGCTGAGGATGGAAACACCAGGAAGGAGGAAAAGAGGAAGACCAAGGGGGAGGTTTATGGATGTGGTGAGGGAAGACATGCAGATGAAGGAAAAAACAAAATTATATATTATAATATATTATATATTACTGAATGTCCTCTTCATCCCAACTTTATTAGACAGACAGATAGATAGATAGATAGATAGATAGATAGATAGATAGATAGATAGATAGATAGATAGATAGATAGATAGATAGATTTTTAGTATTTTGTACTTTAATGAAAAGTTTTAATTATATATTATATTTAAAAATATGCAGTTTAATTCAATAAATACATTTTTAACAAACTGATAATTTTGCGACAACAAATTAGTTTTTTCTCTCAATCAACTCATTTTATTCGAGTCTACCCATTTAAAGCTGTTCTGGGTGCAGATCCGGTTTTATTAAAAGTTAATAAAAAAAATTCTTGCAAATTCTTTTTCTAAGCACATCTTTTCATATGAAATTTAATTAAGTCCTGGATGGTAAGAAATAAATGACTATAATGTTTAGTTTCTTTTGAGAAACAGCCACAGGAATGAATTTGTGTTGTAGAAAGTATCTGTTGAAAGAAATATCTGAAATGTAGAGAAGTTACATACAATTATTGGCAACATTGCCAGTATAAATGACAGGACACATTTGTGGCAGCTGTTTAGAGCTGGAATGTGAACTCATGACCTGATCACAAGTCCAATGTCTTAACCACTAAGCTACAACTTTTGAATGCATCTTGTGATTTAAAAAGTAAAAGTGCTTATTAGTTGTCACATTACATTACAGCACAGTGAAATTCTCTCTTCACTGAGCCCAGTGATGTTAGGAACCACGAGTCATGACACACACTGGTGGCCATGACACACATGAGGTAGCCATGACACACACTTCTCCTGGAACCTACCTGAAAAGCCTGGTATGGTCCTTTCTAGAACTTCCTTAATTTCATCACACCATGTAGTTGATGATATTTGAGAGCAGCATGCTTTATTTTTCTGTGTATCAGAGGTGTCCAAACTTCTTTCTTATGTTTAGATGCTTGTATGAACATCATGTGATAAATCAAATATATGAACTTCTGTATAGAGTGTGGCATAAAATGTGACGCACGAGCGAGTGAAGAACAACACAATCCAGACTCAAACATTTCCCAAACATCGGTGAAAAAAAAAAAAAAAAAAAAAATCAAAATAAAAGTGCAAGGGTGCCAATATTTCCATCCAACCATCTATGAACAGCCAAAGTCGGATGAGTCTAACACCGCGGCTGTGTTGCAGTTTGTAGACACGCCAAACGTCAGTAAAGCTCAGCAACAGATAGTAAATTTTTTATTAAAATCAAACCAAACCTTATTACTTTCTCAAGCTGGACTCAGCAAAGCACTCTAATGTATTGGATTTTGTGTGTGTGTGTGTGTGTGCGTGTGTGTGTGTGTGTGTGTGTGTGTGTGTGTGTGTGTGTGTTCGAGAGCTGTGTGTTTCAGCACTATTGACTCGACAAGCTTATGAGTGTATTTGTTCGAGTGTTTGTGTATGTGTGTTCGTGTATATGTGTGTGTGTGTGTGTGTGTGTGTGTGTGTGTGTGTGTGTGTGTGTGTGTGTGTGTGTGTGTGGGCAGAAGGCCAGTCCAGGTCCAGCCAAAGAGGCACTCTCGCGGTTAATCATCATGGAGACGCTCCCATTCCATTAAGCTGCATAAAATGCACCACAGCCTGTGGCCTAGCAGAGCTCAGCCAAAATCCTCTCACTCACACACTCACACAGACACACACAGTAGTTGTGTTTACACACACATTCATTATGAACTGATTGCCAAGAATTTCCCTTTCTTTTTTTCCATCCATTCGAACGTCCAATCGGAGCTCGCGTTATTGATTCAGGGTTACCATGACAACGGGAAGCTGAAAGAAAAAAAAAAATGTGCCCGGCTTATTATTGCGTCCGTCCCAGCAAAACAGCCTTCGAACGTCCTGATGAAGCAGCAGGTGTGAAGAGGAAAATCATGCCACTCGGCGCTGTACTTCAAAATGCTGGCTGTTAATTGTTCCATCTCGCCTTCCATCCAACCTTCTCCAACATTGTTTAAAAAATGAGCAACACGGACATCATTTTCTCGCTGGAGTAACAAAATTGCTATGCAATTCTCATGTCGCTCAGACAAAAACGCGTTTCGGATCGGACTCCCCGTGTCGTCTGGTTTAATTCTATTAACAGTTTCCTCACAGGCGGGTTTGCTGCAGTACATCTCTTAATTCAAATATCTTCATTTGGGAATTTTATGAGCCCCAACTATGCGCTGATATTAAAGTGACACGGTGTGTGTTAGTCTAGTGTTAAAGTGTATTAAACCAAAAAAGGGGTTAAAGTTTAAAAGTATTAAACCAAACCAATAACCATAGCGAATCTTTACACATGCTATGAGATTACATGACTTTAGGAATTTACCACTAAAAAAGATCTACAGAGAAAACTTTACCATAAAACACTGTATATGTAAAACTGTTCCCAGAGCCTCTTACACAGAATTAATAGACAGATATGAATATTTATCCACCCAGTTTTTTATTGAATTAAGAACAAAGGTCCAGTATGTAATAAACTACAAGCTCGATGCATATCTCATTATATAATGTGCTCCTCTGTTATGTACTGCTACTTAAATGATGCTTAAGATGCTGTTTTTTTTTATTTTCCCACCCCTGAGTGCACCTGGAGAGATGAACAATATTTGTTTGGTTATGTAAGGAACAGACAGAGGTCGTGAGATGTTGCTGTACAAAGCTATTTTAGACAAATGTTTTCGCCTCGAGGTGTTTCAGTGTCACGGCAAACACACAGACAAAAAAAAAAAAAAAACATTCTATGATATATATATATATATATATATATATATATATATATATATATATATATATATATATATATATATATATATATATGTATATATAACGCTGTGTGTTTATGACACGTAGACGTAAACAGTATAAAAATATTCCTGATTCAGTGTATTAATTATACATGCTTGTCAGTCACCAATCATAGCATAGAAGAGTTTAGATTTTTTCCCCCGATGATGCTATCAGAAAGAGTCTGAGTGTTCCTTAGAGACAGATTGTGTGCGGTGGACTTCTGAGTGTGAGAGTGGACAGTAGTGAGAAAGGATAGGACTGGCTGCAGACATTGTTAACTCCCAGCTGAGGAAGAAAAGACGAGCTGAGCTCATAAGGAGAGAGAAAGAGAGAGAGCGGGAGCGAGGGAGAGTCTCTTTCTCTTCACACCAGCATGATTGTTAGAAAGAAAGCTTCAACATTTCAAACTGTCTGGAGGCTGCAAATCTCTACAAGGCACCTCGTCATCTGCCTTGCAGCCGAATCCTTCAGATTCTACACTCCATCTTCCTGCGGCCTTGATACCCGTTTTCTTCCCTCTCTGTTATCCTTTCCCCGCTGTCTTTTTTAAACCTCGGCGCTGAAACTTGGCTGGGAAAGTGACAAGACCAGAAACGGAGTTGAAGGCGGAAAAGGGGGAAGGCGTGAAATATCTCTCTTCTGGACTGTCTGTCAATTAGACGCTACACTCGAGGCAGCATAGCGAACAGAGCATGAGATATTACAGCACGTCGCACGCCAGCAGATACGCCATGCGCCGGATTGTGGGTTGGAATCAAATCTGAGCAACATACTCTGGTGTGCGTAAAGATTCCAGCTGCTGTGAACCTTTCCATAATTCACAAATGTATGACCTGGAAAGGAAAAGTCGAATAAATTAATATGTCATGGATCGGCATTGCAAATAAACAGAACTCTGGAATGAAAAGAAAAAATGTATATCTTTTTATTTTATGATTGCATTACAATTCACCACTTCTTTCTTTCGGCTTCTCCCATTAGGGGTCGTCTCAGTGGACCATCCGTATTCACCACTTAATACAGGATAAAAAAATCCTTATATCACAAAGTGACAGTGAGATTGGTGTGTTTTCAGCCTGTTTCAAATTCAATCCCTATTTGCTTTACTAATAACCTCCACACTTTTTTGATTTTCTACTGGATTTTGTGGAGATTCATTTAGCCATTAAAATCAGATTCTGATGTAGTGAAGGTGAGGAGGCCTGAGGTGCAGTCAGAGATCACATTCATTGAAAAAAAGGCATCTTGAGCATCATTTAAGTAGCAGTACATAAAAGAGTAGCAGGTTAAACAACGAGATATTCATCGAGCTTGCAGTTTATTACATACTGAACCTTTGTTCAGAATCAAATAAATGAAACTGGGTGAATAAATATTTATATCTGTCTATTGATTCGGTCTACGGTTTTACATGTACGTCGTTTCTTGGCAGATATTTCTCAGTGCAGGCGATAAATACTTGAATATCTAAAGTCATGTAACGTCATAACTTCTCAAGATTTGCTCTGGTTATGTTTGTTTTTCTGTTTTAAATTATTTTTAAGTTGTTCTACACCTGATCTTTTTAAACATCGTATTCCACATTTGCTGTTATAAGAACCTCCACTGTTTTTAGATGTTGCACTAGATTTTGTGGAGATTTGCTGAGATTCATTTAACCACTTCGTAAAGTCTGGTAGTGATGTAGGTGAGAAGGTGAGGAAGCCCGGGGTGCAGTCAGCGATCACATTCATCGTGTTCATTCGGATTGGAGCTCAATAGTACGAGAGAACTGAACTGAACAGAACACACACACACACACTGAACTGTTACAACCTGAACTCAACACACACCCAATAATCCTTTCTAATCAGACACATCCATGTCTTCAGCACCACCATATTATTATAAACATATTATTCTGTTTACATGCTGTTTTTTGCTGACATTGTGTTAATGTTTACAAATACACTCTTGTATAATGTTCTCCTTTGAATATTGTACTCTATAACATATTATACAGTAGTTTTACTGGTCAGCGCTATTATGTGTTTTGTGTATCTGTCCCACACCGTCCTGTTCTTTAGTCCTTGTGTTCTGTTGTGTAGCTCACAGGGGGAGTGGTAGCTCAGTGGTAAAGGTGCTGGGTTACTGATCAGAAGGTCGGGGGTTCAAGCCCCGGTATCACCAAGCTGCCTCTCTTGGGCCCTTGAGCAAGGCCCTTAACCCTCTGTGCTCCAGGGGCGCTGTATCATGGCCGACCCTGCGCTCTGACCCCAGCTTCTGAGCAAGCTGGGATATGGGAAGAACAAATTTCACTGTGCTGTAATGTATATGTGACAAATAAAGGCTATTCTATTCAGTGCTGTCTGTAGCTCTTTGTTGTGTTATGTAGCACCAGGGTTCTGGAGGAACGTCGTCTCATTTCACTGTGTACTTCGTCAGCTTTATTTGGTTGAAATGACAATAAAAGCTTCTTGACTTGACTTGCAACAGCATTCAAAGACGTCCTACCGGTTGCGTGTATAGGTTTGTGGTACCAGTTTGGAGAACAACCACAAATGGCATAAATGGCATAGTTAGTGTATATTATGTTAAGTAACTCGGTTGTTAATGTAGTGAAGCCCTGGTGTGTTGTGAATGGTACATTGTTCGTTAAATGTTTGTGGTCCCTGTTGGTTGGGCCAAAATTGGTCTGTTTTGAACCCACTCATGACCTTCGCCACACCATGAAGTGGAGTACGGTCGTAAAAAAAAACCATCGAGTCATTGTTTGTATCTGATGCTGCTGAATGACTCAGTAGTTTGGTGTTGAGAGCGAAGGTGTAATTGATATTGACTTTTTCGCCCGAGTGCTTTGTCATCTGCATTCGCGAACAGATTCCATCCCACGAACGAGCGACAGGATGACGAAAGGACAATCATATACTCCAGTGGCTCTCATCGCACACATGCTTTAAACACTACACTTTGTTATTTAAAGAAATAGTTTGTAGGCATTTTTGTACCAAAACTGAGTATACGTTCAGACGGTCAGATCGGCTCTATATTTTCCTGTGTATTTCGCACCATAAATGTGATCGTCATTTCCTTTAATAGGAACACACCTGTCTCTCACAACACGACCTGCGCTCATGCACCGATATCCATTTGGTATGCGTCACCAAACAATCCATCATAATGAATATCCTGGAGGCCCTGGAGGTCGCTAAACAGGATGTGAAAGAGAGAAAATAAAGCCAGATGGCTAACATTTGCTATTTTATTCACATCTATTGCTGGCACTGCTACCCCGAGGGATGTGTAGATATGGGAGAGGAGCCAGTGATAGTGTGTCCGCAATGCAAAAAGTATTTTTCACAACTATTTCCTATGACAGAGTGGGTTTCTTGCATTGTCGCCAGGTTAGTGATTGACCATGTGTTGCTATTTCATGCGCAGTAGCTTGGAACGCTGTGATCCTTTTGCCCAAATATTCACCAATGTTCCCCTGCTTTTCTACTGAATATCGTCACTGCTCATGTTGGTTTGCTGCTCATTCATGGTTTGCCAAATTAAGATCTGACCTTCATTACATAGACACATCCTAGATCAGATTTAGACACAAAGTGACAGGTGTGAATTTGAAGAAATCTTCTGTTAGGCAGTGTCTCTTGATTAACATAAAGCTCCAACAATGTACCCGTTAATCTCACTCTATTTTGCAGTATACAGTCTGAATACTCGAATTTGATTGGCTGAAAGGTATGTTTAGATATTCAGACTTTGTTATTTATAAAGTGCCACTGATACCATATGAGTACATGAACGAAAACAAGGAAAAAAAATGTCAGAACAGGTTGAACATGGTTTAAATGTGTAACATGAAATATACAATTATTCACTAGTGCAACTTTTGTTGGCAAGAAATTGCTTTTTAAAACTGTAGTTGTTAATCTGCCAGATTGGCATGTTTACGTCATAACACAGTGCCGGACAAATCATTCCTTTTTGGAAAAGCATGATCTTTTTTTGTAAGGATATATATATATATATATATATATATATATAAAAGGCTAAGACATCAGTCGATACATTATTGTTGGTGGCAAAAAATAAATAATTACATAAAAATGAATAAAGAAATGAATAATTAAAGAATAGTGAATAAATTACAGTATATGATTCAGCAAAACAGAGCAATTTACAGTAGCATACTATATAAACTATAGAATATATACTGTATATATGTGGCAGTGCCCATGTTGCTACATTTGCTTGCCTCAAAAAAAACAAAAACAAACATATTTTGTTGTTGTAGTCATTGTGTGGTTCTTCTCCAAATTGTAACACAAAGTTGGAGACACACAATTGTAAAGGATACATTTAGTAGCATGACATTTTTTTTGTAATTGAATTACGAGACCCAAACCTATTCCAGCATGCTAATACTCCTGTGCACAAACCCAGCTCCATGAAGATCTGCTTTACATGGTTTTGAGTGGAAGATCTGCTATAGATCTCTAAACCCTATTGATTGTGAACACTGACTGCACCCCAGACCTCCTCACCTCACTTACACCAGCACCTGGCTTTTGCGGCTGAATGATCACAAATGTCTACAAGCACAATACAAAATCTAGTGGAACATATTCCTCAGAATTCTATACCTGAAGGGATCTGATTAATGTCTCTTTCAACCTATGAATGCAGCCTATAGAATATTCAACCAAAAAAAGAAAAACACTCTGTATTCAATGCATACTCAGAAACAGGTTGCAATAATGTAGAAGCACATTTCAAAAATAATTGAATTTTTGCAACGTTTGACAAGATACACAGAACCGGTTAACTTGGGACTCAGAAATAAGCATAAACTATTTTGCATAGGCAGAGAAGACGAAGAAGCATAAACAAAACAAGCAGTATATATAAAGAAAAGCTAATGAGGCCACACACTGCAAACAGGTAAATGTAATGAAGACTAACTGGAGGCACAGGCAGAGAAACAGCAGGGGCAAAATAAAAGCCCAGAGTGAACCATGTTGTTAATGTATAGGAAAAGCACATTTAAGTAGAATTTGTTTAAATATACATGCATAAGAAGAGTAACCATGCAACACTTTGAGGTATGCAACTTTAGATCAGTTGCACTTGTTGAGAATTGGGATCATTGATTGGATCTTTGTTGATTTAAATAATACATCATGTGATGTGATTTATTGCAATTTCATTTACAAAAAGTTTTTTTTTATTATTAAATGTGTCTTAAACTTATCTAAAAGCGAATAATGGATGACAGCAAGACAGAAGGACACAGTGTGGTACAATGTATGGGAAAGCTACAAATGCACTAGTGGTGATGGAGAAATAAAAAAAAAATGCTAATGGATAGAAAATAACTCCATCAAGCTCACTTTAAATAAGTGTTTGTGTTCATGTAACACCATTTTCCAGCACGGTGAGAAAACAACTATATTTAGTCCACGGTCAATGAAAATTCTAGACTGTAATTGGCCAGAAGAAGTTCAGGTGTGAGTTCATAGCGTTGAACTCATGTGTATTTAGTGGTCAGTAACCATAGTAACAAACAGGTCAAGTTACATACACAGTGAGACAGTTAGTAAACATTTCCTTATATGGTGAATACTGTGATTTTGATAAATGCTTTGAGACACAAGATGGATTTGACAAACTGGAAAAAAATGTCACAAAAAACAGCACCAGGATTTAACACCAATTCGATTCGCAACTCGATGAAGAACCAACCTTACGATACATTTAAGATACACATGAAGCAGCTACCGATGCGATACGATACCATTGAGCACTATTACGATGCAGTGGGATCCAAATTCGAATCCACACAATGCGATTCAATACGATACGGTGCAATGAAGAAAATGTAATGCTCTACAATTTAATATGGTACTGAAAGTTCACTTTTATTTCTTTGTTTCAGACACACAGCAAATCTTCAATTTACTTAAGCGCCTTCTGACTTCTAACGCATTGCAGCGCAAAAACAAAATAATAATAGAAAAAAATTAATAAAACCAGATGTTCTTTTTCTGTTCTTTCTCCAAGAAGTTGCAGCTCTACCTCTGCCATGTTAATCTGTATTCTATGTGACTCTCAGGACACGCCTCGGTCTCCGTAGCGTTGTGATACGTCATTCACGTAGCAGCATCCATGCAAACATGCTTCACATCGGGTGGTTATTTATCTCAGAAACATTCAATTAAATCATGTAGCACCCACCAGGTCATGGATTTTCCCTTAATTAATTGTAGGATCTTTGTTGTAGAAGGTAGCGAGGGAGATTTGGAACTGGGAGTTGGTGACTCCGGGGGCATCGGCAAATGTTTGGAACCAGTGCGAGCATTATAATAGAGCAATGAAGTGGTACTCAACGAAAGTTTGCTGTAACAGGCTTTTATAAGATTGGGGATAATGTGAGTGCTGGACAAAGGGAATTTCAGCATCATTACCAGTTAGGATGTCATAAATGTGTCCCATTTGTTAATTTCAAAGAAATGGGTATAAAAAGATGTGACAAACTGGTTCCAAACAATTGCCTATGCCGAAGCTGGTTTATTGTATAGCACCGCAAGTGTGCATTTAGACGACGTGATCCTGTGCTGGATTTGTCTGACATTTCCACCTTTAATTGAGAAGATAGATGAGGCTCAGGAGGACCCAGATCCAGCCTGTCAAACATGTAGCGAAATGTTGCAGAGCTGGAATTTGTACTTCTACACCGAGTTTGTTTTTTGTGATTCTGGAATTGCTAGAGAGCTGAAACATACTCTAAAGTCAAGCTTCAGCGTTGTCACAAGTACACTGCAATGGCTAAAATAAGCTCAAACAAATGTTAAGAGTAGCATTGCCTGCTCACAGCTCCAGGGTCTCCTCAGTTTGATCCCAAGATTGGAGGTTGTTGTTTTGTCGATTCTCACATGTTCTCCCTGTGGGTTTTCTTAAGGTTTTCCATTTTCCTCTTATCCCACAAAAAAAAATCTGGTGGATATACAAAGTGAAACAGGTTCTAAGTGTGAATGAGAGTGTCTAAGTGTGTGTTTGTGTGTGCAAAGTGATGGACCAGTGTCCCCTCCAGGGTATATTCTTGTTTCATGCCAGGTATTCCTGGGATACGGTCCAGATCAACCATGACTCTGACTCTGGTATAAAAAAAAAATGCCTACTGATGATAAAAATAAAGCAATAAAAAAAAAAGTTCAAATGAGAAAATATATTTTATCTTTCTGACTGTTCATCCTTAAACTGGAAACAAATGTAAGTAATATGAAACTGTGCAGTTGTTGTTATTTTCTTTCCAGAACTTCAGAAGTCTGGCTGTTTCCTAATTACTGATTACAAGCGTGTGAAATTCTTGCTTTGTTGTAATTATTCGAAATAAAGATTCCTATACAAGCGTGCAGTTGTTTAACATCTTGTTTCCGAGCTTGTCGATGTAAATGGCGGAAATTGTAATGGGCCGGTAATTGATCCTTGAGGGATCCCGCATTTCACAGCCCGCTACTTCACGACTTATGTAACGGCCTCGAACAAGCTGAGCGCTCTTTCTTCTTCCTGCAGCAAACAAGATTATTCTTTTCTGTGTTTTTTTGTACCTTAACAATAAGAAATGACTTTGAACATCAACAAACAGCTTGAAAACATGAGGAGGTGATTGTTTCAAGAGAACACTGGGAAACTTTATGTTTGGGCTGATAATTACACAAAAATAACCAAAAATATATAATAATTTAAGGAAAGGGAAGATTGTGGAGCTTACTGAGTTCAGGTGAGGGCGGTTTTGTAACCGAGTGTAAGCGCATGATGAAAAAGCGAGAAGAAAAGAAATAGGGAGAAAGAGAACGGATCTTCGTAACGAGGTGGTGCATTAGATGGATGAGACTTGGATTGAAGCTGTAATCCATTTTCATGCCAAAACACTCCTGCTGACTCCATTTCCACCTTACAAAGCTACTATACTTACACTAAAAGAAAAGAGGGACATGGAATTATGTGTACCATCAAACTCGTACTCGTAAGTGAACTTACAAAGCAAGCTTAGTTCTGAAAATTCCTAGAATGATGTAAAGACAAACAATTTTCCAGCCATATGTGGTTCTTCTCCAAATTGTAACACAAAGTTGGAGACACACAATTGTAAAGGATGCATTTAGTATTTTTGTAATATGCTCCTGTGCACAAACCCAGCTCCATGAAGATCTGCTTTACATTGGTTGGAGTGGAAGATCTCCTGCTATAGAGCTCCAATCATAGTGACCACATTTGGAATAAATGGGAACATTGACCAGGCCTCCTCACCTCACCTACATCATGTGTCAGAATTGAATCTCACAAAAATCTCCACAAAATCTAGTCTATCTTCTCAGATTATTAAGACATCATTTTAAGACTAAACGTGGAATGGGATGCTCAAAAAACACATATGTTCCATGCTGGAACAGGTTTGGATCTGCAAATTCAAGTAAAAAATGAGAAAGAATTCATGCTACCGAATGCGTTCAAAGATGTATTATACAGTCGTGTGTCTCCAACTTTGTGGTAACAGTTTGGGGAAGAACTACACAAGACTGGAAAAGTCAGGAGTCTTAATCCTTTGCTCCTCACAGCTGTACCAGTGATGTTTGGTGAAGTTTTTCTGACTTCGGAGACCCAATTAAAAGCAAACTTTTGAAGACGTTCGAAGCAGAAGCAGAAGCGTTTGCCTTGTTCAGGCACCGAATCCATTCATCTCCTGAACAACTTCCTTATTATTAACTCCTCCTCCCACTATGACTAATCGCTCTGGGCTGTGAATTTCTCCGTCAACCGAGACACAAGCCAGTCTTGCTGGAACATGCATTTGTGAGGCGACAGTCAGTAAATGATCGGTTCCTATTCACTGAGCCGTGCAAAGGGGAATGAGTGACAAACTAATCAGGACGTGTACACGCACGGTGCTCAGATTAACAGCAGCTTCGGACTTTTAGGAAGTTTCAGCCCATTTGACACCGTGCCTGCAAAAACATTTCTTTCAGTCACGTCTCCCCACAGCCGTTAATACGCTCTAATCCGTGCTCGGGTTTGAATAGTAACACGCTGTCAGCCATGGGAGGCGTAAATCGGCGCTCGAACTGGCGGAAAGTCACCGCCTTCCTCCGCTTGCTAGGAAGAGAGAGACAATTTATGACATCTTTATGTAAATCATACCCGGTACTTAGTGTCATGTTTCGTCTGACTGCTTTTCAACCTCTCTGACTTAGTGAGGAAAAAAGATATTTCATGAACTGCTTTTGTGCTGCAATCTTGTGAGTTGTGAAGTAAAAAAAAAAACAATGTTTTCTTTTAGTATAAATGAATTTAAATATATTATGTAAATTTGAGACTCCCAGTGGTGCAACAAGGTGCGTTCACACCTCACACCTCCGGGGTTCTTCGGTTTCCTCCCACATACCACAAACTAAACCCATAATCTCAAATGCACATCTAAATGTGAATGACTGCATGCATCAATTTCTTTTTTTTCTTCTTCTTCACACGATCTTCCTTTCTTTCTCAAATGTTTTGTTCTGGCTGTTTATCATTTCATTTTCAGCCATTTATTTTGTCTTCTCTTTTTTATCTAAACTTTTCTATCTATCTATCCATCTATCTATCTATCTATCTGTCTGTCTGTCTGTCCGTCCGTCCGTCCGTCCGTCCGTCCGTCCGTCCGTCTATCTATCTATCTATCTATCTATCTATCTATCTATCTATCTATCTATCTATCTATCTATCTATCTATCTATGTCTGTCTGTAGCCTTTCCAATTTTCTGTAACAATACTTGAGGTAGCAAAAAGATAAGAGGATATAAGTATACAGAGAAAAAAGATTTGTAAAAGAAAAAAAAAGAAAGAAAGAAAAGAACTCACACAAATAGAAAGGAGTACAAATAAAAAGAAAAACAATAATAAAAAAAAAGGATAAAGAAAAGACTGGTGTGGTACTGTATGAGTATGTACATAAAAGTATCAGGACAACGGATTTCACAGCTATATGTGGATCTTCTCCAAACTGTTACCACAAATTTGAAGGCACACAATTGTACAGAACATTTTTGGATGCAGTAGCATTACATTTCCCCTTCAATTGAACTAGGAGACCCAAACCTGTTCCAGCATGACAATGCTCCTGTGCACAAACCCAGCTCCATGAAGAGATGCTTTCCCTGGGCTGAAAGACCGTGGAAGATCTCCTGCTATAGAGCTATACATCCTATCGAACACCTTTGGGATAAATGTAAACGCTGACTGCACCCCAGGCCTCCTCACCTTCTCACCTACATCAGTACCTGACTTTACTGACACCCTTGTAGGTGAATGAATCCCCACAAATATCCACAAAATCTAGTGGAACATCTTCCCAGAAACATAGAGGTTATTCTAACAGCAAATGGGGACTCAGTGTAGAAAGGGATGTTTAAAAAGCACATATTAATCTTATGGTCAGGTGTCCACAAACTTTTGACCTTACAGTGTAAATCGATTATCTTTTGGAATCCTAAAAACTGGTCTCTCAGTATTACAGCGTAGTATCTCCCACATCAGATCTTGTAATTGTAATAAGAAATGGACTTACGTAGTAGTCTAAGGCAAAGAAGGAAAATACAGTAAGAAAGAAAGAGAGAGTTTGGGAGAAATGAGTGTAGAGGAAGAAAGAGACAGAGAGAGAGAAAGAAAGAAATCATTTTCTGAACATGTTTAAACATGATGCCACCATTAGAAACATCTTTCTGCTCGCAAACAAGTGCGAAGGGGAAAAAAAAGAAAATGAAAAATTCAGCACCCAAGATGCCTCAAACCTGAGTGAAGTCATGAACCGCATGCCAACTGATCTCCGGCTAATTGCATCCGTGTGTGTGTGTGTGTGTGTGTGTGTGTGTGTGTGTGTGTGTGTGTGTGTGTGTGTGTGTGTGGCTCGTGTCTATCTGTCTGTCCATTTGGCTGGCAGACTGTTTGTTAGAATTGCTGTCACACTCATTTATTTTCTCTCTCTCTCTCTCTCTCTCTCTCTCTCTCTCTCTCTCTCTCTCTCTCTCTCTCTCTCTCTCTCTCTCTCCCTCTTTCTCTCGCTGTAAAAAGAGGTATTTGTCTGTGTGCTGACACTAATTGGAGAAGAGCTTTAGGCCTCCCCTGGGCAGCAGCCTCCGGAGCACAGCCTTGATTAGTGACATCTTAAGAAAGTTAGGGGCGAGTCTAAAAGAGAGAGAGAGAGGAGGGGGGGATGAGAAGGACAGAGAGGCAATCAGGAAAGAGAAACAAAATAAATGAAATAGGAGAAGAATGGATTGAGGGGTGGAGAAATGAGAGAGGCCGATCGAGTTTCGAGAAATGTACGTATTAACAGCATTTTAAGCGATGTGCTCGTAAGCCTACGGATTCATCCGTAAAAGCCGTATTCCAGCACGTGTTCCACAGAGGCACGGCGCTGATTTGCAATTTAATATTACTAATTTATCAAAGACATTTTTATATCAGAGCATTACTCAATTCTTTATTCTTAATCGTTGGATACGTTTTGTGTAACATCCTTGTTTCTCACATACACATTGTGTCTCCCATAGAACATACACTATATACTGTGTCCCAATACTTTTGATCTATCTATCTATCTATCTATCTATCTATCTATCTATCTATCTATCTATCTATCTATCTATCTATCTATCTATCTATCTATATTCTAACATATGGCTGGAAAAGTCAGGTGTCCCAATACTTATGGGATATATCCTATATACACTACAGTACTTGGATGCAGTATCATTACATTTTCAATTGAGTTGAACTAGAAGATCTAAACCAGTTCCACTATGCTATTTCATAACACCAGCTCCATGAACATATGCTTTCCATGGTTTGTAGTGGAAGATCTCCTTTTATGAACTGCTAGAAAATTACTGCTGTTACTTAAAATGTTCTTTTAGATATATTTTATGATTAAAATGCTAATCAGATGTCCCAAATGTCTTTGGATGCAGTAGGATGAGATTTTCCCTTCACTTGATCTAGGAGAGCCAAACCTGTTCCATCATGACAATGTGCTCAAAGCCAGCTCCATGAGCTTTCCATGGGTTGGACTGAAAGATCTCCTGCTATGAATCTCAGACCTCAGCCCTGTTGGAAGAATCTGAACGCTAATGACAACCCAGGCCTCCTGACCTCACCTTAATCAGTACTGGACTTTACTAACACACTTGTGTCTGAATGAATCTCCGTAAAATCTAGTGGAACATCTTCTCAGAAGGTGAAATGGGTTGTTTGAAAAGCACACAGCAATCTTTTTGTGACAAAATATTTAATTTAAAAGACGTAAAGCAGATCTTCGTGGAGCTGGCTTTGTGCACAGGAGCGCTGTCATGCTGGAAGAGGATTAAATGCTTCTGCATGCAGAGACGTCCTGTACTAGAGACCTTGTGTGTTTTCAGGGTTGTGCAGACAGTTTGGAAAATACTCAAATGACTGAAAAAGTCAGCAAGTGGATATGAAATGTGTAATGTTATGTTCAAACGCAAACACAATTTATATATTTGTGTGTGTGTGTGTGTGTGTGTGTGTGTGTGTGTGTGTGTGTGTGTGTGTGTGTGTGTGTAGTAATAACTTTAATGTTAGTAGATGTTTTTCAGCTCGTTTGTAGAACAGAACCACAATTCAAACACAGGATGTAATGATTGTTTCGGGCGGGTGGAGCAGCAGGTGGTGCGGCGGGTCGTGCAGTGCCGGCTCTCGAGTGTGTGTTATGGCCAGAACGCGAGTTATTTTGAGAGACAGTCGCCGCTTTATGTAAATGTTGCCCCTTTCTATGCTTAATTCATGAAGGTAGATGTGTCTGAGAGCCTGGAATGTAGGACGACATCGCATCACACGTGACCTAGACACGTTTTATTTCGACGGAGCCACACGCAAACACTCAATAAATCCTGCAGACATGGATGGCTCCATCGAAATCTTTCTAAATAGAACTCTGATAAGACGATGGATGCACGGTTCATTCTTTATCAGCGTTCCCATTCGTTTCTCTCTCCAGCTCAATTTTTTATGGTTTTTTTTTCTATTCCTGGGCCTTTCTTTCTTTTTTCTTTCTTTCTCAACCACACACACACACGAGTCTTTGTTTCTTTTTGATCGCGCTGCTGGGCGAAAGGCTAATTCAGGCTCCTCTAATCAATATGCAATAACTTATTTAACTAAAAGAGCAGAGGCCGCCGCTGGGGAAGGCGTTTGGAGGAGAGGCTTTCTGTCATTCTGCTCCCTGGGATTAAAACATCATCTGCTCATGAAAATACGCAGGACATAAATAATATAGAGCTCCGTATAAAAGCTTGCAGGGTTTCTGATAATATTTCTAGGCGAGAGAAGGACCTCATGGCTCACAATACATATAATTACCGATCTGATTGCTTGAATTAGAGGAGGATGGTGTGACACCCCACTGAGGAAGTTCCTGTCACCTTGTGCAGAACTCAAGGGATGCTCTTAATAACATCCAGGACTCTAGTATAAGCTCTACTATACTTTAAACATGCATTATGGAAAGAATATACCGGAGTTGAGATTACATTGATCAGGTATAACATTATAACATTATAACATTCTGAGCGTTGAAGTGAAGAACACTGATGATCTCTTCATCATGGCACCTGTTAGTGGGTGGATTTATTTATTAGGCAGCAAATGAACATTTTGTCCTCAAAGTTGATGTTAGAAGCAGGAAAATTTTGGAATTTGAGCGAGTTTGGCAAATTGTGACGTCTAGACGACTGGGTCAGAGCGTCTTTAAAACTACAGCTCTTGTGTGGTGTTTCTGGTCTGCAGTGCTCAGTGTTAGGGTTACACAAGATTCACATTTCAGTGAGAACCTATTATATGGTTGAAAGTAAATTTGGCGACAAATATTTTGTTGTAACTATAGAAACGATTACAGAAAATACATTCTGACCAATTAGAATCAAGAACCTATTAACGAACAAATCTCTCTAAAAACTCCAGGGAAATAAAAAAATATAGACAAAAGGTTCAGGAAGAAATGATGGCAAACCTCTGGTATTAAATCAAAGCTCTTCCTTCTCCCTATCAGGATCAGAGATGGCAAAAGTACACACATTCTTCACTCTGTAGAAGTACAGATCCTCATGTTTTAAAAGACTCTGGTACACTTTTTCACTCAAGTTAAAGAGGTTTGGGTTCTGACACGTACTTAAGTAAAAAGTAGTCATTTTAGTGTCACGCTGGAAACTGAACCTCACGTCATATTAACATATTAATACAAAACAAATGTATAATGTTGTTCTCTAATGAATGTATCCAGGCTGAAGAACCACCATATAGAACACAAGCAGAGAAAAGATGATGATGATCAGGTGATCAGAAATGTCTCTGTTCTCAGTCATGTTTCCATCACTGACTCCTTCTGTCTCATCCACGTTAACCCCAGACTTCTTACTGCCTTCTGCCTGCTCATTGTGAGCTTCATAACCTAGTGTACGTCTGTGGTGTGTGAGAGACAGGAAATAATACACCAATGGTAGATAAAAAAAAAAGACAAGAAACAGGTTGATGGGCTGAAAATGAGAAAAAAAAAATATTTGTCAATAAATAGATTAAAACTAAAGTAACAAGTCTGTTTTAAAAAGGTGAGAAGAAGAAAGTACAGATTTTTGTGTAAAAATTTAAGGATTGAAAGTAAAAAGTTGTCCGAATAATAAATAGTGAAAGTGAAGTAAAACACTAAAATCTGATTCATCTAATTAAGTACAGAATCTAAGTATTTATACTTCATTACATCCATCGCTGGTCAGGATTAAAGAAAAGGATTCGAGATGCCGCTTAACACTGCACGATGAAGAGCTGACCTTGTAAACTGACAGGAAGAGAGAAATAAAGAACGAGTGGAGGATACAGAGAAACAGAGCGCGAGTTCCATTCGACTTCCACTCAAAGGCGGAGAAGAGAAAATGCTGTTGACAGAAACAGAGTCGATAGAAAGTGCTGACCACTGGACACATTTTCCCCCCCGTCTCATCTTCTCAGTGCTCACGTCTGCAATTTTATACACGGATCCGTGTGCAAGACACAAAGTTACGCTTGAAGTTTTATTCCTTTTCTCTTACAATAGGATTGACAGAGCACAGCTCGGATATGTGCGCTGAAGTGGTCAGCAGTTTTCATCTCTTTCTATAAAAAAATAAATAAAATCTAAATCAAGTATACTACATGATTATTCAAGCGTACTACAATTGCACAACTGTATACGTTAAGGGAAAAGCCTCATATCCTGCCAACTCCTTCATAGCGTTTAATGGAAGCTCCAAGATGTGTGAAAAGAAAACCCTGCAAAGGGTGGAGGAATTTCAGTGTCCCATTGGACCCCCAACTACCTGCTATTGAACACCATCACCATCAGGGACTTTCCAGGAGGAGATACAGGGCCATTTCTGAAGGAAATACACGGCAATTCCAGGAGGACATACACAGCCATTCCTAAAAAAGATACAAGGCCATTCCTGAATGAAGATACAGGGCTATTCCTAAAGGAGGTGGTAGCTCAGTGGTTAAGGCATTGGACTTTGGATGGGAAAGTCCACCACCGAGGGGCCACTGCTGGGCCCTTGAGCAAGGCCCTTAACCCTCCCCTGTTTAGTTCTAAGTCGCTAAGGGCGTCTAACAACTGCCATAATTCCATAAATGTAAATTCCTAAAGGAGATACAGGGCAAATCAAGAAGGATATTCAAGGCCATTCCTGGAGGAGATTTGAGGCCATTCCTGGAGGACACACAGGGCAATTCCATTAGGAGATACAGGGTCATTCCAGCAGGAGATATGAGGCCATTCCTGGAGGATATACAGGGCAATTCCAGGAGGAGATACAGGGTCATTTGCACCAGAACCAGGAGGTTGCGACCCAGTTTCCCCTCTACATTCATCATTATACTTGATTTTCTGCCTGTAATCATCAAGCAGTTCTGCTTCATTACTGTACATTCTATTTCTATTCTATATTCTGTATAACATAATTATAACTGTATATAATCTATTTCATAGTCTTTCTCTCTCTCTCTCTCTCTCTCTCTCTCTCTCTCTCTCTCTTTCTCTCTCTCTCTCTCTCTCTCTCTCTCTCTCTCTCTCTCTCTCTCTCTCTCTCTCTCTCTCTCTATCTCTCTCTCTCTGTCTCTAACGCTCTGGGGAAATCTCATGCTACTGCATCCAAATACGTCCTATACAATTGTGTGCCTCCAACTTTTGTGAAAAATTTTAACTTATATTGTCCACCACATACATCTTACATGTATAGATAGATAGATAGATAGATAGATAGATAGATAGATAGATAGATAGATAGATAGATAGATAGATAGATAGATAGATAGATAGATAGATAGATACTTTACTGTTATTTGTTTAACAGCTTCTGCACAATGTTCCACTCCCCATAGCTAATTTATTTATTTAGCAACGCTTTTGCATGAAAAAATAGAATATTTATGATAATCTCATAAATATCCTTTGAATATTTTGAAAAAGTTTATGAATGAGTTGATATCCGGCCCAGGCTGAGACGTTATTTTTCATTAACGAAGCTTTCAATAATGCACTCATGCACCCACACCTGTGTCCACAGTAAAAGCTCATTTGTCGATATGGTGAATTTTGCTGTAAGGAACAATTCAAAGAACATTTTTGAAAGAAGTCTCCAGTATCAGGGCTTTGTAAAAAATAAGCATTACCACCATCAACACATTTTCTACTGACCAATCAGGAGACAGAATTCATCAGTTTGTGTGCATTTTCAGGAAATTGAGGAAAGTCAAATTAGAGGAAATTTACAGAAAAACGATTTAAGAATTTCGGACAAAACAGCTGCCAGTGGTTTTGATTCAAAATTGTCCATAGAAACTTGCATTCTTTAGTCATTTTTATCAGGAGAGACTTCCTTGTTTTAATCCAGCTTTATCGTGATTAAAGTTTCTGGCACCCACGAACATGACTTTTTGCATTTTCATTAAAATATGACTCACTGTGGCTGATTAGTTGCAGAAGAAAAGGGGGTGGAAAGAGAGTTGTCATTCTGTTATAGGAAAATGTCAGAGTGTGTTTGTGATTTGTCATTGTGAGTGAGAGAGAAAGAAAGAGGGAGAAAACATTTCTCTTTGTATTTTATTGAGATTTATAGGTGTATACTGCAAACACACTAGACTGACCTAGCAAAAACATTTTAACCGAAACGTAGCCCTGCTAAATCATAATACACAATAGACTTAGAAAATAACACTGCTAACTTAGTTTAGCATGGAACCAACCCTATTAGCATTGCAAATGCTAAATCTAAAAACAAACCCCTGCAACATTGCTAACTTTGTTAACTCGTTTTATTACAGGAAATGCAAATCAATGCTAGCATGATAAAGTACAACACCTACACATATAAACATTTATTTTTAACAATGCTAACCCCATCGACACTTTAGTATCGAGGAAGACATTTCATGCTAATATTGTTTTTGCCACAAAGGAATGTCTGCCTAGATTAGCATTTTCTTTCACTTGTCTGTTGCCTACTTCACCCTTACTATCTTTTTTTGTTGTTGTTGTTTTTAATTGCCCATAAATATATCATTTTGCTATGTTTTTTGTTTGTGAAGACCTGATCATCAGATTGTTGTGCGCTTTTAGTACATCCCATTAAACATTTAGTTCCCATTTGCTGTCACAATTAGCTTTACTCTTTTGGCAGGATGTTCCACGAGATTAGTGTGGAGATTAGTGTGAAGATTCATTCAGCCAAAAGTGTGTTAGTAAAGTCAATTACTGATGTAGGTGAGGTGAGGAGGCCTGGGGTGCAGTCAGCATTCACATTCATCGTGTTCAATAAGGTTGAGGGTCAGAGATCTATATCATGAGATCTTCCACTTACTTCCAACTCATGTAAATCAGACCTTCATGAAGCTTTGTGCACAGGGGCATTGTTATGCTGGAACAGGTTTGGATCTCCTAGTTTAAGCACATATGGCTGGAAAGGTGTTCCAATACTTTTGGCAGTAAAATGTATGTCCAATTAAACCTATTATTTCCATTCATTTAGAATTTAAGCAGGATGATTATTATTAATATTATTTATAATTTTCCAGCTTATAATTATTATTCTATCCCTTTTTTTAGGTTCTAATCCATATGTACAGTGAACTTGTGTATTAGCCAGTAAATAAATGTCTGTTGTGTTTACAGCAGAAGTGCAGACAGTAAAAAAAAGCTGATGATGAGCTGTATTTGCTGAACAAATCAAGTGTAGTGCAAATGGTGTGTTTTTCTCTAATGTCTCCCATTAAACGGCATTAAGTGATGGGGCGGGGCATGTAGCGGATATTAGAACAAGCATGGCTGTACACATTAATGAGCTGTGTGTTTAAATACAGTATTTTCTCAGCACAGCTGACCCATGTTTGTTCTTTAAGAAACTAGATCCACACCCAGCATTCCTGTAAATCTGTTTCCCGACACTGTGTACAGAACATGTGGTTCAAAGTGATAGACTGTAGGAGTCCAGCCTTGAAATATTTTTGTTATTTATTTGGACCTTTCTTGGATTTATTGTTATTTTAAGCAATATTCAAGTTTGCTAAACTAATAAAAAAAAGAAGCAAACCAGTTGAACACCTTAAAAAAAAATATAAAATAAAAAAAATAAAATAATAATAATAATAATAATTTGAAAGAAAGCAATCCAAATCTGAAACTGTATGATCAAATTGTGATGTTGCGTCTTTTAAAAGAAGTTCAAGACGTTCTGGCAGACAATATACTACTCAAAGAATGTTTTTATATGTACAGAAGTGAAAATGTGGTTTCATTCTATTACTAACAAAAAAAATAAAAAACTTTTAATGTTGCAGTGTTCGGAAATAAATTGAAAGAACAGTCAATCCGAGGTAACGGATGTCACTGGCAAACTAGCAAAAACAGCATTTTTACATGTGATCAAAAACCAAAATTATCACCACTTTCCATTTCCATTTATGATTCTCAGCAGTCTCCCACTTATCCAGAGTGAGTTACAAAAGGTCTTTAAAGTCTCTGTAAAATAACTTACACCCTGACAATGTTTCGTTGTAACATAAATATACCAGTCTAAAATTAAGTTGGAAGTGATTATAATTTAAAAAACACGTTTTTGTTCTTAGTACTAATTTAGGTACTACAGGAAAATGTAGGTCTTAGGTCTTTGCTTGAACACTGCTAAAGCTTCATCTTTTCAAACATCAAGTGAAAGTTTGTTTACTTGAATTGGAGAGGTTTGAGAGGATGGAGGGAGGTGAAGAAGGAGGGATCAGTAGAGATAAATGTAAAAATAGAATGTAAAGATAGAGGGACCAATAATGCAGAAAATGTCTATTGTTAAAAGTGATGTATAAATAAAAATGAATTGAAGTAAATTAAAAGAAATCTGTGGTTAAGGATGAAGAGATGAGTGAAGCAATAGTTGGTGAAGAAAGGATCAGTGGAGCAGTGGTAGAGGATGGAAAGACCAGTGAAACAATTGTAAAGAATGCTGAAAGCAGTGGTAGAGGATGGTGGGATCAGTGGGGCAGTGGTAGAGGAAGGAGGGATCGATGGGGCAGTGGTAGAGGATGGTGGGATCAGTGGAGCAGTGGTAGAGGATGGAGGGATCAGTGGAGCAGTGGTAGAGGATGGAGGGATCAGTGGAGCAGTGGTAGGGGATGGAGGGATCAGTGGGGCAGTGGTAGAAGATGGAGGGATCAGTGGGGCAGTGGTAGAGGATGGAAAGATCAGTGGAACAGTGGTAGGGGATGGAGAGAACATTTTTCACAATCTTCCATATTCCAAACACATTCTTTTATTTCTTCTCCAAAATTTGCTATATTAATAATGAAAACAACAACAACAACAACAGCAAACATTCTCTCACCACAGGTCCATGATTCTCTGAAACCCACCACTGAATAAACGGAAGTGGGTTTTTGTCTTACCCGCAACCTACACTAAACCCCATGTTCACTTTACCTCATGACACCTTTTTAAAATACAATGCTCTCTTTTTTTATGCTCCACATGAACAAAACCAAGCACTTTATTTTCATCATGGCTTTGTGCTCGCATGCCTTAATGCACACGGCGTGAACCCTTGCTTGACTGGCACGCCGACGTTAGCGGGCGGCAGCTTAGCGAGTTCAGAAAGGCCAACTATTAAGTGTGACAGGCTAAACTCTTCAAAGCGCCGATGTCTCGTTAGAGCTCACCGCAGGAGTCGGAAATAAATAAATAACCCTTTTTATAGGGTGGGGTGGAGGAGGGGGAGGTGGGGGGGGGTGTCCATGGAGGGGGAAAAAAAATCAACATTTGGTTTGTCTAACAATGTGCAGACTGCCTGGGATTTTAAAAGATTAAAATGTCTTTCTCTTTCACTTTTCATTCTTTTCCTCTCCCCGTCCTCACTCTTCTTTTTTTTTTTTTTGTTCCCATCTCATTAGAACATGTCTTTCGTGACTTATCATTGTCAAGCGTATTTGAAACCTTTGTGTTTCATGCTGGTTCATAGTAATTTGCATTTCTTTCACAGAGACATCTTGTTCTGGGTGTCAGTACAAAGACATTCTCCTACTTCCTCTTCTTCTTCCGCTTTTGTACCTAATTTGATACTTATTCGTAGTGCACATTCTGCAGTGTGATTATTGGATACGGCACTGGATTAGCCGCTACGCTGCTAGGAGCACCTCGAGTTCAGCAAAACTCAAACGCATAATCAAAAATTTTAGCGGTTTTCTCTGTGACAGCTGTGAATTATGGGAACATGTCTGCAGGTAAAAGTAACTGGTTCATAAGTGAAGGAACAACAAGAACAAGAACAGGCAACTATGGTGTCATCTCTAGTCTCCATACTGTAGCATTAGGCTTATACGGCTTTAATACATCAGTTTGTTTATAATAATGTTTTATATTTATGTGTTTTGGTTTCAGTTTTGCACTGTACATAATTAAACAAACACCCAAAAAAATGAAACATTAACTGATTGTGTAGGTCACTGAAACTGTACTCACAAATCTCTGTTGAATGATCAGAAAAAAATGGAGGTGGTAAAGGTATAAAAGTGTATTATTTGTTGAGATATGACTCAATAAATAAATAAAAAAAAAAAACTTCATTCACAACAGTTACATCCAAAAACACTTCTTTCAGATTCTTCTTTTGAGCAATTCCTTAGTATGTGGTCTGATGTTTCCTCAGTGATGTTTCCTCAACTGTTTTTAGCAAATGATCTTGTCTAGAATTACCCTTCTTATACTGTATAACTGAGCCGTTGTGGGTTAAGGGCCTTGTTCAAGGGCACAGCTTGGTATTGCTGAAATCTGGGATTTTTCTCTCCGATTGGAGACCACTCTGTGCAGCTGGAGAATATTCCATATGAACAGCCGAAAGATCCATGAATTTCCCAAGCAACTTTGAGGAGGGATTTGGACTGTAATTAACATCAACAGTCAGCTACAATGGGCTCAGGACCACAGATTGCATGAGCAGTTCTACATTTCAGCACCTAGCACTGGACAGCGCACATCAACAATGAAAGGACTGTAACTAATGGAATTTGGTGTTGAGGATGAGGATGGGTTCATTTTTGAGTCTGGTTCCTCTCAAGGTTTCTTCCTCATGCCATCTCAGGGAGATTTTCTTGCCACAGTTGCCACTGGTCACTCATTAGGGATAGACTTCTTTCAGAATGTTCTTTTGAACAATTCCATAGTTTGTGGTCTGATGTTTCCTCAGTTTTCCAACTGTTTCACATTTGTATTGTCACATAGATTATATAGGCAAAAGTATTGGGACTTTTCCAATCTATATGAGGTTCTTCTTTATTCTGCCAGGTGTCTAAGAAAAAAATTGTCTATATTATGTATTATGTCACATCCAAGGTGAACTTTTCCACTGCAGACCTCCAGAAGGTACTTTTTGGCTGTTTTCTTGCTACATAAACCACAGGGATATTAAAGTCATTGCAAAGCCAAAAATAGGATGCACTTGCTAGCCGTCCATATATGTTGTGTGCCATTAGCCACTTGCACCCCTACAAGCAACAACACGGCGTTAGCTCAGGAGCTCACAACTTCAATCCCAAACCACATGGCATGTTTAATTCACTTTCAAACATCAGTCAAGGTGCTTTCTCACTCTGTCAGAGTTCATTCGGAAAGCTTAGCGAGATCACTTCACTCACACGCTCTCGGACCCGAGTGTGATTGCTGTGTTCTCACCTGCTTAGAGAACGACACCTCGAGGGAGAACACTCAACAGGATTATAAACGAGATAGAACTCTACATATGTCAAAGCAGCCTTAAGGCAACTCCGCACAAATCCACAGGTATGAATCACATGCAGTGTTTAAACTACGGTTAGATTCTCAACAACATTCTGCAGATACTCAGGAAGGAACAGTGCTTACTCAGGAGGTGATGGATGTTTCCCAATACTCTAATTAATGCCTCCTTGATCCTGTGCCCTTCAGCCCATGACCTGGAAATCGATGGAAGCCCACCATATTTAGGAACTAATGAATTGTTTAAATGCTTTCAGGAGAAACAATGAACAATTAGAGAGGAATATTAATTAAACCAAGGGATAATTCAAGAATTAAATATGAAGATAATGTAATTGACGTAATTGTAATTGACAAATATATACATATTACTGTATTCTCTTAGTAATAGCAGCTGTCAACTTTTAAAACTTTGTGTGACAGAAACCTCGGTTACAGCTCAACCTCTAAACCAAATTCTGACACTAGAGTCTCCTTCCAAGGACTTAAAACAAACACTTACAGAAAACTGTACCATATCATTGATATCAAATCATTCAGGATTTGAAGTAAGGCATTGGCACTTCAGATTAGCCAAAAGGTTTAAAGATTAAATTTTACAAATATTTAAAGTTTCACCCTTTCTACTTTTCCATTAAAGTGCCTAACGCTAAATAATTTAATAATTCATGCTTCATTTTTGCCCTTTTGACTCCTCAAGAGAGCAGGTCTGATAATGTTTTAAATACAAATCACCTTTTCCTTGACTCCAAAATAAGCATTTATTCATCTATCCCTGAACAGAAAGACCTCATGTATAAAAAGACACCAATCTTGGCTGATGATGTTAAATTATATCACACAAATGCACCTCTGCAACTTAACTTCCAAATTCACCACGAAACCCCAGTTAACTCTAAAATGTTAACGCAATTGAAGTGTAATTTCCTCCTAGTTTCACATCGGGAAAAGTTACACTGCGTATCCCTTATTCTTCTCCATAACCTTCACCTTTATCACGTCAGATTCATGCAAATTCTTATGGATTTTCGATCTCGAGCTGGCGTTAACCTTTTCCTTGTAAATATATGCATGGATGATTGGCTTAAATCAGCACAGATTTAAAAAGAAAATCTGATTGTATGCCATTTTTTCATCATGTCTGTTTAGAAGTGATTGTTTACAAAATTTACCAAATGTATATTACCCTTCAGAGATCCATTATTTCATCTCTTAATGGAGATTAGCCAGAGAAGCAACTATGAGGGCAAAGATAATGCAGACAAGCTGATTGGAGAAACCTGGTTACAAGAAAACCATAACCCGAAAAAGTGTGTATTTTATGAAAAGAACTGAATGGAATTATTATTGTTATTATTATTATTATTATTATTATTATTATTATTATTATTATTATTATTATTATTATTAGTTGTTGTAGTGTTAATAATCGCAGTAGCACTATTTTGATTATTACTCACTAGTAATCAATCTACTATTAAAAGTAATTCACAATTAACAATTTTTGGTCTGATGAGACTAAATATGAGCTTTTCATTCTTGGCACAAACTGTAATATTTAGGAGAAATCCAACGATGTTCATGTGAAACATAGTGGTGTTGCACAGTGTAAAAACTATTTAAGGCCCCTCTAAAGGTTCACTGTAACTGGTAGCAAAGGTACATTTAGTTTACACAGTTTTAATGTGTGGAATTAGACAACATTATGAAGACATCTTTCAGTCTATCCATGTTGTCCCTTTAATTCTGCACTCAGTATGCTTATTTTTTTTTATGACCCCACCTCTTCCTTTCCTGATTCGGTGCTGGAATTTGAACTCATCACCTTTCCATCAGAAGTCCAACATCTCACTTAATACCCAAAACATCTCCACTCCTCTGTCAACCTCTGCTTCTTGTAGTTGCATGAGGACTCATTAGCATACCCCATTACATCCCAAATGAGGCCAGACTCTCTAAACATGGCTGAAAGGTGGGTTGATAAATTGAATCTTCATCCTGCACTTAACGATGACCGCTTGTGATTCTATAACCTCGGATAAATGGAACATGTAATTATCAAGTGGCTTCAATCGTCGCATTAACATATTTGTGGTGGTATGGGAAATCTGTCTGCTGATGTGGCCGAATTCCTAACAGCAGTAAAAGGTAGACAGATATTCATAGAACGATTTCTCACCAGACTGATGTGAAAATGCTTTTAATTATATTTTAATCTTGCCTAAACTGTCATGTTGTAAAGGGCATGATGATCAAGAAGCCAGATTAAACATTGATAACAGTAAAAACAGTCAGTCTGCAAAAAGACTGTAATCTATCTAGCTATGTGTGATTTTCACACAGTGTCATTGTTGGGGGTTGGGTTAGCATAAGCCTGATCTGCCTGACTGTAATCACATGTGTGCTTCTCAACATTTATATTAACTGTGTTTAGCAGATGATCTTGTCTAGAATTATCTTACTTATACAACTGAGCCGTTGTGGGTTAAGCGCATTGTTTAAGGGCAGAGTTTAGTATTGCTGGAATTTGGGATTTTTCTCTTCGATTGGAGACCACTCTGTGCAGCTGGAGATTATTTCATATGAACAGCCTAAATATCCATGAATTTCCCAAGCAACTTTGAGGAGGGATTTGGACTGTAATTAACATCAACAGTCAGCTACAATGGGCTCAGGACCACAGATTGCATGAGCAGTTCTACATTTCAGCACCTATCACTGGACAGCGCACCTCAACAATGAAAGGATGAGGATGGGTTCATTTTTGAGTCTGGTTCCTCTCAAGGTTCCTTCCTCATGCCATCTCAGGGAGATTTTCTTGCCACAGTTGCCAGTGGTCACTCATTATGGATAAAATTATAAGGGACAAACTTATAGGCACTAAACATACATTCGAACTTTATACCCTCTTTACCTCTGTAGAGCTGATTTGAGAAAACATCTACTATTAAATTCACTTTACAAATAAAACTGAATTTAATTTTAATTTAATCTTCTGATCAGGAGCTAAAAAAACATTTTCTATGGCTTTTCTGATTGATTAATACTGAATGTTAAAATGTTTGTTATCCGTATCACCAATGGAAACGATATACCCCTTGCTGATTCAATGGTTGCTGTGAATTGAAACAGAACACACAGTTGTGTTTGCACAAATTATCCCTATCTGTAAAGGACAGGCGTGATGGGAAGGTCTATGCAATGACATGACTATTGACTGAGGAAGTGCAGAGCAAGTAGTGGCATTTAGCGAACTTAAACTTGAATTATACCTGGGAAATTTGTAACAGAGTAGAGTGGACTGCCTGAAGGTTAATCCGATTAAGTGTGTGCACAGGTGTGTGTGTGAGTGTGTGGTGTACAGGTGTGTGGGGTACATGTAGTCACACTGGGGAATGAGGACTTGTTTGCATCTACAGCACGACACTGATGGTAGTAAAGGTCTCTCTGCACTGCGCAAGGTTGTTAATGCCAGGAGTGCATGAGGACGGATTAAAGGACTACCGATGATTAAGAAATGCAGCAAGAACTCAGGATGTTAAATGCCACACACACACACACACACACACACACACACACACACACTAAATACGAATAATGAATGCTCTAATGTTGTGTGAAAGTGGGTGTAACCTCTGTGCCTCTGGTCATAATGAAGGAGGTGTGGCCTTCGTGTCTGTCAGTCATAGTTGAGGAGGTGTGGCTTCTAGGTCTTTTATTTCTCTTGTAGGAGGTTTGGCCTCTGTGCTTGTCAGTTGTAGTAAAGGAGATGTGGCCTATGTGCCCACTGGTTCTTGTAGAGGGAGTGTGGCCTTTGTGCTTAACAGTGTTAATATATAGGGGACCTCTGAACTAAGTCCAGGTGAAGGAGGTGTTGCCTATGTGCTTGTTAGTCCTAGTAAAGGAGGTGTGACCTATGTGCTTGTTAGTCATAGTAAAGGAGGTGTGGCCTTTGTGTCCACTGGTCCTAATAGAGAAGGTGTGGCCTATGTGCTTGTTAGTCCTAGTAGTAAAGGTGTGGTTTCTTTGTTTGCCAGTCTTTGTGAAGGAGATATGGCTTCTGAGTCTGTCAGTCCTAGTGGAGGAGGTGTGGCCTATGTGCTTGTAAGTCCTGGTTAAGGAGGTGTGGCCTATGTGCTTGTTAGTTGTAGTAAAGGAGGTGTGGCTTCTGTATTTGTCTGTCAGTCTCAAGTAAAAATGTGACCTTTAAGTCCTCTAGTTAAAAAAAAAAGTTTGTGTGTCCTTTTAGTTTAGCATTTCTAAAAATTCTCACTTCAGCTAAAACTTAAGGAACTAATAATTGCTTTCGACCCCTAGAGAGAGCTGAACATTTTTTACTGTGGAGGGCGTGGCCTTTTACCACAATTAAGGCACGAGTTCACTGAAGATGGCTTGAATAGAAACAATCGGGAATTGTTTGCGAGTCTGCCAGTCGCTGATGATAATCTGGAGCCTCTAATGAATGTGCAACGTGTATGCTAACATTTAAAGCTTGACGCGCTGCGATGTTCGTGACACGTGTATTTAAATCAGTAGATTGTCATCAATTCACCATGCCTCCTGTGACTCATTCACCGCGGGGCTACACTCTGCCATCTGCCATGCCGCCAGCTGATAGGATTTTTTTTTTTATTTTTTTTTTTGGTGAAAAAAATGTTTCATCACATTGTTCTGGTTCGACGGGCCTCCGACGCACCACATGAAAAGAGACAGCGTTGGGCTGAAAAGCAAACTCATTATCCTCCGATGGTGATGCTGGCGTTTGAAAACCGGCGTCGGATCCTAACGTGGAGCAAGTCAATTTCTGCGTATGAAAGGACTTGTGCGAAGATAATGCAAGGCCAATTTGCGCTCAATCGAAACGTGTGTTTCCTTTTGAATTTGCCCCAGATTCATCCAGTCTCGCTGAAGTGCCTGAGCTGAATAACGAGCGGCGCGGAATTAGAGGCCTTTCTTTTATTTCACGATGTGAAGCCTTCATCTGAGCTTTAAACTTCTCCGTGCAGCGGGTCCCCTGGGCTTCGATGGTGTGAGACGTAATAATAAAACCAAATAGCAGCTTCGTTTTATTGTTATTCCACGCTTCTTTGCTCTGTTTAAATATCTCATGGTAATTTAAATCTCTTAGGAAGAATAAGCCAAAAGAAGGAGAAGGAGGCTGGTAATGAATGTTTATGCCTTTTGGGACCCAGAGGGAGCCATTCAGACAGGTGTTCGAACCCCAGCTGTGTCTTTCTATCCATGTGTGTGTGTGTGTGTGTGTGTGTGTGTGTGTGTGTGTGTGTGTGTGTGTGTGTGTGTGTATGATTGTCTAATTAGAGCATGTGAAATATGATTTCGATTTCTTCATTCTGGCCCAGATTTCTAAATTTGGAAGGATGTGCTCGGAAATCTCAAAACAAATAATGAAAGATCACTTTGAACGCTTATTTCCCATCAATCAGAGAAAAAAATGGAAATAAAATGCACATGTGGCCCAAAATAGAAAGAATTCAGGATTCACATACACACCTGAATAAAACACACTACACTAAATAGGAAGGACAAAGCTGTAATATTGCTTGTCTCTAACTTGGTACATCCTTTAAACACTTTGTATCCACACACTTGAGTTATCCAATCAGCCAATCAGGTAACAGCAGCATTGCAGCAAAATAATCAGGTCAAAAGCTTCAAGCATTAGAATGAAGAGGAATACGAGTTTAGAATGAACTGCACATCTCCTGAGCTTTCACAGTCAACAGTCTACACAGAAAGATGAGAAAATAAATTGATGAGACAGTCTGACCTTCCTGAAATGTCTCAGAGCGAACAGAAGGCTATGGTGACTCGTGTATTACTCATATCACCACTCCGTACAACCACGGTGAAGAGAAAAGCATCTCAGAGTGTTGAGATGTTCTGAACAGTAGAAGAGCATGTCAGACAATTTTGTCAGACAAGAGCATGAATGTGAGGCTGTAGTGGGCACAGGCTCAAACAAACAACACAGAAACATCAGTTTGTGCTAAAAGAAAGATAGAAAAAAAGAAAGAAAGAGAGAGAGAGAGAGAGAGAGAGAGAGAGAGAGAGAAAGAAAGTAAGAAAGAAAGAAAGAAAGAAAGAAAGAAAGAAAGAAAGAAAGAAAGAAACCCTTTTTTAATT
>JBCEWE010000339.1:336917-339417 GCA_039877035.1 Silurus lanzhouensis | reverse complement strand
AGTCAGCCCATCGTAGAACAACAAACACTTCGTCTTTTATTTAGAATTATTGATCATCTTGCTTGCAAAAAAACTCCCAAAAAAACCAACAACAAAAAAAACAATGTGCCTGGCAGAAAAAAGAATCCAAATAATTTGAATATACAATAAAAAGGAGGAAAATGTAATTTTGCTTGAATTCAAAACTGGTGACCTTTAACTTCAGGAAATTTGCAAACTTTGGAAGCGTGAGCCAATTCATGCCTGAGTGCATTCAAATAAAACAAAAACATATACAATCCATGAAACTGGAGCCTCGTTTTTGGCCCAATTTACTGTACACGCAATTAAAAATAGCTCAAGTACTGAACCTTCTGAACCTTCTGAAGCTGTTCACAGACAGAGAAATTAGAAGGTACGGAAGGAAAAGGACAAATTGTGTCTAAGAGCATTTTAAACCCAGAAGCAAAAGTACAGCTCTTAGTGCTTTTATTGTTTTCAAGTACTTTTGTGGATGTAAATTATTTGTCAGTCATTTGTATCTAGAAGATCTCCAGCTATAGAGCTCGATCTCTATTGAGCACCATTGGGGTGAATGTGAACACAGTGCACTCCAGGCCTCCTCACCTTCTCACCTACATCACTACCTGACTGTACTAACACACATGTGGCTAAATGAATCTCCACAAACTCTAGTGGAACATCTTCCCAGAAGAACGGAGTTTTGTTGTAACAGCTTAATTTGTATAGAAAGTAAATATATACTGTAATTCCAGACAGTGAGATGTTTTTCTCCAGATGTTGTGGTCATGAAATGGAGATCAGAAACAGACAGATGAAGTGTTCTGATGAACTGATGACACGAGATCAACACCAGGCAAAGCAATTAATCTGAGCAAGAAAGCTTGTCATCAGAGTAAACTGATCAGTCTATTCAAACACACACACACACACACACACACACACACACACACACACACACACACACACACACACACACACACACACACACACACACAGCCTGGTGTCCTCGTCTGTCACTCCTTTTAGCAGATGGATTGTGTGTCACGTTGGGCTTGTGTTCCTGTACAACACCATACATTTCTAACACTGACACGTGTCACATCATCACACACGTCCACGACTCAACTCAACTCAACTCAAACCCCAAACCTGCTAAATGATCCACTGTCTTTCTTCTTTCTTTTCTTTCTTCCTTCTCTCCTGTTTTTGTCCTTCCTTCTTTGCTTCCTTCTTTCCTTCTTTATATTTTTTCCTTTTTTTGCCCTTCCCTACTTCTTTTTTTTATTTATTTTATTCCTTTATTCTTTCTTTCCTATATTTTTTTTTGCATTTCCAGCCTTCCTTCCTTCCTTCCTTCCTTCCTTCCCTTCTTCCTTCCTTCCTTCCTTCCTTCCTTCCTTCCTTCCTTCCTTCCTTCCTTCTTTTCTTTTTTTGCCCTTCCCTCCTTCTTTTTTCTTTATTTTCTTCCTTTATTCTTTCTTTTCTACATTGTTTTGTTCTTTCTTCCTTCCTTCCTTCCTTCCTTACTTCCTTCCTTCCTTCCTTCCTTCCTTCATTCTTTTTGTCTTTCGTTCCTTCTTTCTCTATTCTTTTTTCTTTGCCCTTTTTTCTCTCCTTACTGCCTACTTAATAACTCAGTTCTTCCTACCACTAAAGAAAGCAAAAAGTCTCCATCAGGATTCTTCTACTTGCTCTTCTCTCTCTCTTTTTCTCTCTCTCTCTCTCTCTCTCTGTCCTCCTTCACTCTGACTTTCTGCTTCTTTCTTTACCTCCATCCTTTTTTTTGGCATCTCACTCCATCATCCCGACTCACACTGCCTGCATGTATTACTGTGTGTGTTTCATCATTTCTTTCCACTTTCCTCTTTCCTTCTCTCTTAATACTGCTGTCTGAGTGCAGTGTAACCTCTCGTTGTCTCCTTTGATCCTGTTTTCTTTTCCCTCTAATCCTTCAGATTTTACCTTTTCTCTCTGCTCCTTGACTTTTAACACTCATCACTGTCCTATATTTTTTCCACTTTTCTTTACTCATGTAATCATGTAAAAATACGCTTGTCTGCCCTCTGAAGTGTAACATCTGCTTTTCACACCCGCTTCTGTCGCCCGGGTGCCCACGTCCACGGCCACGCCCACATCCACGCCCACATCCGCGTTCACGTCCACGTCCACACGCCGGCATTTCAGAACCAGATGAAAAGTCAAATTTACCAACACTTAAGCACCAATTCCCATATCCTGAAAGTCTCCAACCATCCAATTGCACATTTTTGAACGGAAAATAGCTTACATTGAAAAATGTTTTAATGGCGTATGGTACTTTTTGAAATGCTTAATTTCTCTGAGACTTTAGCAAAATGCAGAAACAACCCGATTCCCAACATGACTGGATCAAATCCACAACATTTTATACAATCAAATGGTTAATTGTTTAATCTCTTGTTGAGATCTGTTCCTTTTTTTTTTGCTTTTTCTTCCTTCCTTCCTTCCTTCTTTCCTT
>JBCEWE010000339.1:316917-331917 GCA_039877035.1 Silurus lanzhouensis | reverse complement strand
CGAGACAAACTAATTAACTAACGCTGCTTCTCGTGTAATTATTTTTTAATCGCACTAAATAAGCCGTAAAAATGCCATAAAACTTGTGTAAAATAAGTTTAAAAATGTCAAGCGGACCAGAAATAACCAAAGTTCAAATAATAAAGGCCCTAAAAAAAAAAAAAAAAAAAAAGTCAACTCCATAAAGATCTGCTTTAAATGGGTTGGAGCTGAAGATCTCCTGCTATATTGCTCAGGTCGCTGGCGGTTAAGGCATTAGACTTTGTAAGGTTGTAAATTCAAATCCCAGCCACACCAAGCTGCCACTTCTGGGCCCTTGAGCAAGGCCCTTATCCCCAGAGCTGCTCACTTCTATGAATGAGATAAATGTAAGTCGCTCTGGATAAGGACATATGCAAAATGTCATAATTGAACACCTTATTGAACACCCTTTTGAGACACCCAAGGCCTCCTCACTTCCTCACCTCCATTTGTACCTGACTTTACTAACGCCCTTGTGGTGTGAATGAACACAAATCTTCACAAGATCTAGTGGAACATCTTCCTAGAAGGACGGTATTATATTATATTATATTATATTATATTATATTATATTAAAGTCAATAAGAAATGGGATGCTCCTCTTCTGCTTCTTTTCAGAATGAAAGGCTCTTTGGTAATCATCTTTTTGTAATAAAAAATGCAACCCAAGTTGAATGACTTCATCAATTCTGAACAGTCCTTACAGGTTTTAGAGCAACAAATGCTTCCATCGAGAAAACATATTTTTTTGATGAGATAATCCCTGGAATATTTGAGCTAAACAATTCTAACTGCATACTGCATCTATTCCAATAGCATGACTGCGTAGTAGAAGAGTCCGGCTGCTGAACTGGCCTGTCTGCAGTCTAGACATTTGGTGCATCATAAACCGAACAATGCAACAAAGAACACCCAGCAGCTAGAATCCTGTATCAGACACATTTGGGAGAACATTCATCTCTTCAGCACTTCAGCAACTGGTCTCCTCAGTTCTCAGATGTAGATGGACAGCAGGAGACATGGCCCTGTCACAACCTTTTTAAGGAGTGTTGAAGCCATCAAATAAAAAATAAATGTTTTTTATTAAACGATTATCAGTTTAAACATTTCATATGTTTTCTAGGTTCTATGGTGAATAAAATTTGATCTTATAATATTTGCAAATCAGTGCATTTAAAACAATGTCCCTTTTTTGGAATTGGGGTCATACATTAAAGCCCACTCGGGGTTAGAATTAAGTTAGAGTTAACACCTGTGTGTGTGCATGTGTGTGTGTGTGTGTGTGTGTGTGTGTGTGTGTGTGTCTCCATTGTATATACACACATGCACTACAGAGACTTTAATCGCCTTAACTGCACTACTTCATGTATATTTACATAACATTCAGTATATCATGAAGCTTTCATACTTTTTGCGTTTTTCTTGCTAAAGCTAATGGTACTCGATGCTGTGGAAAAAAAAAGCACTCGTCTATATTTAATCTCAGGAACATTATTTACTCAACATGAACACACTTTCTGATGCACGCATATCTTTTAAACACTCTGGACGAGAGCTCTCGCTAAGCGGATAAGTGCAACTGATTAACAAACCTGCCAAAGCTTTTGGTCTTCAATCAAACAAAACATGCACATTATATTTAAAACTCCTCTCCATCCATACGGGATCATATCAAAACCTTTCGAGACTCGCTCTGTTTACAAGAAAGTACTTTATTTCTCTGTGTTTACACACAATCACCTTTAAAATAGTCCCCTTGCACAGTAATACAGCGCTCGCCGAGTTCCTGCCACTTCTAGAACGTGTCCTGGAAGCCTGTTAAACACCTTCTGCGATTTGCAGAGGAACTCCACATTAGTGTCAAAACAGCGAGCTGGATCTTCATCTTTGGAAGAGTGTGAAGTCCACAGGAGCCAAATCGGGTAAATAGGTTGGGTGCTGAAGTGAGATCTTGTAGATTGTTCTCCGACGATCATCGTGCACAAGTTGGTGAACGGTTTTGACATTTTACGGGGTTAAGCTTGTTGAAGGTTCTCCTGATCTCTTGTCGTCTTCCAGTGATGTTCTTCTGCTCATGAAGCCCCTCGAAACACCTCGAACAACTCATCACAGCATCACTGTATGGCAAACGTATGTCATGGCAAATGTCTCTGTGGCAGATTTACGTATTTATGGAGGGTTTTAGATTTGCTCTTTGTTCTAACTTGCTGTCTGTAATGAAATCGCAGACGTGGTAACACACGTGGGTCAGAATATAAAACCTCCAAACACTTTCAGTCTATCATCTTCTAACCTGGAAGCAGTAGTTTAATCATCCGAGAGCATATCCCACAAATTTGCTTACTTTATTCCATTATATTTAAATAGTACAGCAAAAAATGTAGATCTTTTTCAGAATTAGCTACTTTGATTCTACCACCGTCGTGCTTCATTGTGTAGATGATCTCTACACTGAATAGGTGATTAGCAGTTAGTGGTTGGTTTCTCTCAAGATCAAACTTTTCAATTCTGATCTTATCAGAACGCAGAACAAAATAATATCTTCTTGTTTTAAACAAAAGTAAATACAATGCAATAAAATTATATTTTATAAAATCTCATTGCTTTTGCATACTTTGAGCTCATTTTAGCATTTTTACACATGTGCATGTGTCTGCATCCTGCCTGCTTTCTTCACATCTTTCGAGCCACTCTGGACAAGCGTGTATGCCAAAAGAGCAAATGGGAGAAACAAGGAAATGTCAATAATTTGCATTATGCAAATGACTCAGTGGTGATTAGATGCTAATAGTCTTCCTCGCCTTCCTGTGTTAGAATTTTTTTTGGGTTGAACTGTTACTTTCCATAAATAATAAAAAAAAACAATACAATGGGAGAAACAGTTTACATGTTATTTTCTAGTCACACGCACACACACACACACACACACACACACACACACACACACACACACACACACACACACATAGCAGACAATATGGCTTCTGGGATCATTTCTAGTGAATAAGACATCATTTAAACAGAAAAAAAGATTCTCGAGCTGCTCTCTCTACACAGGTATAGTCCTGCAGGGTATCTTTTCCATATCAGACTAGTAGATACGCTTGTTATCAAACATGAGTCATTCTTTAGCATTAACATCAGGTGAGAAGTGACTCATTCCTAGGTTCTATCCCTATCAAGAGTCTACTTGATTCAGTAGCAGCATTCAGAGACAGCAGGTAGACAAGAAAACACAGGAAGTGGACCAGGGACAAGATGGCCAGCAGATAAAAATGGAAGAAACAAAGTGTTGGCATCTGGGAAAGTGTGTGTGTGCTGTGGCATTTGGCAGCTAAAGACCATTAGCAAGCAGGCAGGCCAGGAACAACACTGTCCAGCTGTCAGAAAACACACCGTGCAAGTGGACATGTGTGTGTACATGTGTGTGTTTGTGTGTGTGTGTGAGAGAGAGAGAGAGAGAGAGAGAGAGAGAGAGAGAGAGAGAGAGAGAGAGAGAGAGAGAGAAAGAGTGTTTATACGAACAGGATGTTCTAGTGTAACACCTGTCCGTGCGCTGCCAATCCAGTCCAGCTCGGCTGTAATAAGCAGATGTGTTCCCAGTGTGTTTTCATTCGTTATTTGCTTTTGTTTGTCCCACAGTGTCCCAGCCGAGTCATGTGACCTGCTCCGTATTGATTTCTGTGCAGAACTACACATCCATATTTTTTCTCTAGATTTCATTACTCATAGACACATGTGTGTGTGTGTGTGTGTGTGTGTGTGTGTGTGTGTGTGTGTGTGTGTGTGTGTGTGTGTGTGTGTGTGTATGTGTGTGTGTTTGTGTGTGGTAGCCATTTCATTTACAGTAAAGCCACAGCAATTACTTTGCTGTAAAATATGGAGGCCATATATTTGTGTACCCACATGCTTTTCTGTAGTATATCTGATATAGTAAAAGAGGTAAAAGAATAGTATAAGAAGGTGTGGTCTCTGAGCTTCAGTTCTGGTAAAGAAGGTGTGGTTCCTAAGCTACTTTTCTGGTAAAGAGGGTATGGATTCTGAGCTTTTGTTATGTAAAGAGGGTGTTGTTCCTGACCTTTTGCTCTAGTAAAGAAGGTGTAGACCCTGAGCTTCTGCTCTAGTAAAAGGGGTATGGACCCTAAACTTCTGTTCAGTAAAGAAGGTGTGGACCCTGAGCTTCTGTTCTGGTAAAGAGGATGTGGTTCCTGAGCGTCAATTCTGGTAAACAAGGTGTGACCCATGATGTTCTGTTCTGTGAAGGTGGTGTGGTCTCTATGCTTCAGTTATGGCAAAGAAGGTGTGACCACTGATGCATTTCTGCATCAGTCTGCTTATTTTTCTGTTATAGAAAAGAAGATGTGGCCCTTTGAGCATCTGGTGCATGGCTGCTGAACTTCTGTTCTGATAACGTAAGTCTGCTTATGCTTCATTAAAGGAGGTGTGGCCTGTTTTGTTAAAAAAGGTGTGGAAAAAGAGGAGTGGCAAAATGGCTTAATCTGTTTTACGAATGTTTGGTCTGTAGATCTCTTAAGTCTCCAAAAAACAAGGCCTTGTTTTATGCTTTGATAAAAAAAAACCTTTGTTTTGTAAAAAAGGAGGCGTGTCCTTCCCTACCTGACACACTGGAACTTTGTAGAATCGTTAAACACTGAATCGAGTGTTTTAACTGTATCATTTTATAATATCGATTCATCCCCGAAATGCACATCATCTCATCTGAGGAAAGAATACAAACCGTATCTTTAATTACAATACATTAATCACAATGCCATCTTCGATCTAAACGCAGCCTCCAACAGGATTAAGTGCAGTTTTCACCAGCCGGCGTTTCAGCATTAATCCAGAAACACGCTCACTGTGAAGCTGTTGTCAAAGAACTCAAACTGCCAAGTGTAGCCTAATAACATACGCCTTGCAGCACAATTACAACAATACGCCATTTTTGATGAATGCCTTCAAAAAAAATTCCAGCTATTGACATTTATGCGAACACAAGACTGCTTGATTATTATATTCCAGGCTTTTTGAAAACACTCAAAAACACTCAGTGTAACAAGAGCGAGCACACAGACAGGAGAGGATGGAAACACTCCAAATGGTTTAATGGCAACAAAAAAAAGAAAAAATATGAGAACAAAAGAGAGGCTGAAAAAACAGTGTGTATGCTGAAAAAACACACATTTACCCTGCGGATGTCTGGACATACTGCTAACATGCTTGATGTTTCTTTATCTGCTCCATGTTTTTACACAATGCAGCCAGCTTCAGAATTATTGGCCACTTTTTTGGAGAAATTCACAAACAACTGGATTTTATTTTGTTCTTTCTAAGAATGGTACACAATTATTTGCAGTATTTTAAAGACTCTCCAGCAGTCAAGGCGATAGAGATATGTGACAGGGGCCCCTTATACAAAATGTGTCAAACATAACCAGTGATATTAATAGAAACAAGTCATATTACAATTTACTATCAGGATCACTATTATACAATTACATGAACATAAGCTTTAAGTTTAATAGAACTTTAAAGTAATAATCATCATTTTTTTAATATATATTAATTTTACCCATGTTTATTTATTTATTTATTTATTTATTTATTTATTTATTATTTATTTATTTACTTGTGACTCTACATTAATTAGCAGACCCCCTGCAGTACTACTACAGACCCCCTAGGGGTCGCAGACCCCCGGTTGAAGAACCATGACGTTGTTTTGACTGACTTGTTCGATCTTTGTTTCACTCTGGCATGTTGAAGAGTCTGTTGTGTTGATGGTTAATTCATTGTTGATGTGTACAATTTGATTTGTATTTCAGGAACTAAAACCTCACAATTCAACAGTTTTTGGCTTTTCACTAACACGTGTCTTGGTGTTAAGAATTTTTACTCAATTGCTGCTGTTGCTGTTTTGCACACATTTCAAACTGACACCAACTGCTGCTATACAGAAGTGTGTATGTTTACAAGTACCCTCTTTGTTTACAGTTCTCTTCTTTTCGCTATTGTACCATATAAAATACTCTACAGAATGTATTTCGGTTGGCGCTATTTTGTGTATTTTGTGTATCTGTCCTGTACTGTTTCGTCTTACAGTATACAGTGCTTTTGCTTTGATACGCGAGCAAAAACTTGAGATACGAGCTCGAGACGCCGCTGCAAGATGCCGAATCAAAGCCAAAAAGCAAAGATTGTGACAAAAAGAAAAAGGCAAAAAGAAAAAGTTAAAATTTTAAAGTTTAGGGATACGTAGTGTGCAGGAGTGATTAGTAAAAAAACGAGTTTTCCCTCCGCCTCTGCTTATCGCCTCTAGCCCCATATTGTATTGTATTTTGTCTTGCAGTGTCTGCAAAGGTTGCAAACGATGCACTTTGTGTCTGCAACAACTTACTGTCAGTCTTTAGCTCTGTGTTGAGTGATGAAGCGCTATGTTATTTACCAGGCTCCTTATTTCATTTAACTGTGTACTGCATCAGCTTTATGTGGTTATAATAAGAGTAAAAGCTTCTTCACTTGACTTAACTTGACTAGTGCGTTTTCCTACGTTTAATATGAGTCAAAAAGTACTGTTCAAATCAGATACTCTAAGACATTTAACTTGCGGTAAGATCTCTATACCTTTACACAAGCAGGATTTCCAGGTTCTCGTTACACCTCTGGAAACTGGACGTATCCCAATTAATATCCCCAATTCAAAAGTATGGATTAAAAATAGCTTAATTATTCATAAAACTCTTGAAATTGTTATGCATTTGTATATTTTATCTCATTTTTTAAACTGAGTCAGAATACTGATGGTTGTTTCCACCTTGACCAGAACTTTGGAGCTGACTGCTAATTCCTGGAAGAATCAGTGAATCGAGTGTTTTGGCATTATTAATTTTCCAAACCTCCTCCACCTGACAGAAAAGATAAATGTGTTGTATAGGTAATGTATAATAATCTCTCATTTGCATAAAGGAGGAATATTTATGATGTTAACCCCTGAACCGAGCTAAAATTAGGATTCAGGGTGTGACGGGATTGGGTGGGGGGTATTGGGAGGGGCAGGTGAGGGGGGGTGAGAATGAGATGACAGGCTTCATGGTTTCTAATAGAGCCAGATGTTATGCAAATTTGTAAGAACCATCAGCTGGCCGGAGCAGAGCGAGTGATTGACGTCGGCATTGTATTGGCTGAAGGCTATTTATTATCATTTCTGAAGCTTTTAGCTTCTGGTGCTCTTCAGAACAGCGTACGAGTGCGTGGAGGAGCGAACGGGGCGGAAATGCCCGTTGGGTGCATTTTAATGGCGTTTTTTTTTTTCTTCTGTTTTTTTTTCATGGAAAAAGAAAATGAAGCTAATGTGTTTTAATTTGAGGAGCTAAGTGACGGGTTTGACGCGTTGTGTGACAGTCGAAATTGTGACGAGAACACTTGGCAGAACCATCTGGAGAAAAATGTGTGTGTGAGCTTTTAATGATAAGTGCTTGTTTTGAATATATATATATATATATATATATATATGAAGAATCCCTTGAGAAAAAAAAGTAGTTCAAACTTTTAACGTTTTTTTTATGGCAATTTAGCATTGATACTCCACTTATTGAGATGTTTTTGGGGGGTAAAAAGAAACCCATGTGGTGGGATGAGAACATGAACTTTATATGTCCAATTCATCTCAGCTCAGTAGCTAAATCTGATATCAGTGATGTTGGCATGCTTTGCTTGGTTAATGATGGCTTTCAGTTCCAAGGTGTCCACCATGTTGTAATTCTAAAACTTGTCTTGTTGTAAGCAGGACGAAACTTCTAGTGTCTCTAAAGTGTAAACAAAGTTTCAGGAGATGATGTGGATTATGCATCCGGTCACTGCATGCTAGGTTACTGCTTAGCATCATTTAGCCTCTGACAGGAAAGACATTTAGATCTTCTAGAGTTACACTATTTGAAAGTGTTAGCTTAGCCGGGTAGCACTTTGTGACCTGTTTAGTGCTAATCTATAACAAGAAGTGGAGGACATTGTAGCTCAAGTCAATTTAATTCCTGAATAAATCAAATTCTTGCTAGATTTTTTCAGGCAGATCATATCCAAGCGATATCGGGTTGCCGCTATGCAGGTCGTTTTGACGCTAGTGTGCCGCAAAAGTCTACCATTTTGTTCGAGAAAGGGCCAGGAGTTTAAAAGTCAACGAGGGAAGTGCACACAAATGGGTTGGAATCGGAATAGAACTGACTGACTGGTCTATTTAAGGTCAGCCGACTGTGTGTTAACCTCCAGCCTTTGACCGCGGCTCGGTATGCTTACGAGATGTAATTAGACGTGACTTCTACAAAATGTGCTTTGATCCGTTTTCTCATTTTCCACCTTTTTGCTCGACCTTGAATATCACCCCAAGGTCACATACCGGCACCCACAAGGCCGACGTTCAGCCGCAGGATCGTAAATCAAAGCCGAGTCCTTTAAACAAGCCCGTGATTAAAGACGAAAATCAGTCCCTGAGCTTGCAAGGATGGAAATGATGCTTTATATGAAGGGGGTAAAAAAAAGCACAGAGAGGTTTGTGGATTTATTTAAGATTTCAAAGATGCGTCGATGTTACGCTGCGAAAGAGGCCTGGGGCTGAACGCACGCAGGGAAGGACGTGTTTCGATTGTTTTTCTCCGACCTGTTACGATTCGCCACCGTGAGCGGTCATTCCTCAGATATTGTTTATTTTCTCATTTCATTTTTTAACCGCCTTCGCCTGTTCCCCGAGGTAATTAAGATAAAAATATCAGTGCTGATGTGAACATGTGCATGTGCATGTGTGTGTGTGTGTGTGTGTGTGTGTGTGTGTGTGTGTGTGTGTGTGTGTGTGTGTGTGTTTGTATTAAGATGAGAGGAAAAGTACACTTGTGATCAATGGCGGAGAGAAAATTGCAAATCCATACGAGGTCCTGAGACACACAGAGAAACAAATGGCATTGTTTATGGGGAAAGAAAGAAAGTGCTTATCGACAGACATCGAGCACCTCAACCCAGAGACGCCAGCAGGAGGGAAATGTTTCACACAACAAAAAAATGAAACAAGAAATTAATGTTTTTGCTTATTAGTATTCATTTATCTTGCAGGAGAAGTCAGGTTTCTGTCACAACATGCCCATTTATTCTTCAGGATTTTTTTTTTTTTTCCCATTAAAACTTATGATATTTTATAATCAGACGGAGTATTTTCATATTATCTTCAGGTTTTTTTTTTTATCATTTCATAATAAGAAACTTTAAAAATTGAATGGATATATACTGTATATACAACATTCTATTAGTTTTTTCAAAGCAGCTTTACACATTGTTTTTAAGGATGAAAAGGTGTCCCAATACTTTTGCCCAAAAAGTGTAAGTTATAGTGTAAGTAACTATTGCAGCAACACTCCATTCTTTACAAGGTTTTCTTCTCTGGCCTGATATCAGTATAAAAAAATGCCCAGCAGACCCTCAAGAATGAAACGGAATAAAAAGGCATCTCTGACTCGTGAAAAACAGAGGCATCTGCAGGGCAGAAACTCATGTTTTTCACCTATAGAGGCACGTATGAGAGCAGATTTTCCCATTTAATCAAATTTTCTTGAATTCGGGGAACCTGTAGGGCACTATCTATCATTTGCCCTACTGGCACAAGGACACGTGTTAGTGTGCACAGCATTATACACTGCACCTGAGAATCTTTCGAGGGCATGTTTTGTTGCCTGTGGGGCACCTTAGAGGGCATTTGGTTTTATCTATAGTGGGAACAGCCTAGAGTGAACTGTGTTGGGTTTTTTTATATATATTAAAAGCACCTTAAAGGGCAGTTCTTTATGTATAGTGTATTGTTAGGGCAGCCTAGAGGGCTCTTAATTGTTTCCTTTTTACTATTAAGACATTCAGTGGTGTTTTCTTGCATGTAGGGGACCCTATAGGGCACTGAATCACCAATAAACCAGTGGAAGTGTACCCTAGTAGGCACATTATTGTGTTATTAGATTATTGTTGCATTGTTGTACACATTAAGCAGCCTATTGGGCATTCGGGAAGAGTGGGCGGTTAAATGTTGTTTTTCTTCTTCTTTTTTTAGCTGTTAGGTATGGATTGAGGAAAGTATGCAAACAGAGAATGGGTGTGTTTTTTTGTGGGTGGAGCCTGCACACTAAGAAATGCAGTAAAGGTGTATTTACTGAAACTGAAGAAAATTATATAATAATAATAATAATAATAATAATAATAATAATAATAATAATAATAATAATAATAATAATAATATTAATAATAGCACTGTGCTGATACTTTCCCTTTTTCCCCTCTGATTAAATTCTTCTTATTTTTTTTAATGAGCCTTCATTCACAGTTTATTTATTTATTTTTTTCCACTTTTTTTTTTATCATGTAACGACTAAACAACAAATGCTGACAACAGATCACTTTTTTATCCAGTTTTTTTTTTTTTTAATTGAATCTTTTTTTAATTCAGAAAATGAAATACCTGTTTATAATTATTAAATAATAATAATAATAATAACAATAATGATAACTTCCTTTTATTCCTTTTTACTTTAATTAATGTCACTTTCACCTCTCATACATATTCATCTCCTCGATTTGAGATGATGGATTCAATCGAGGATTAGAAAGCCTGCCAAAAACACAGGATTATTCAAAGAGAAGTTCTTATTTTTCTTGTTATTTAGCACGCACATGCACACACACACACACACACACACACACACACACACACACACACACACACACACACACACACGGATGAACACGCTTCCAAGCACAGATGGAATATTTAATTTTTCTTATCCAAAATTTGCAATACACCACCATCCAATTTGACTAATTACCCTTAATACTTAAATCTGTATGTGTCCTGGCTCTCGCTTATCCAAACTTCCTCTGACTTAAAAATTTTTAAATCTCAACCACGATTAGCATCAAAAACCCAAACTAACTGTAGATTCAAACATACAAATGATTTAAGTAGCTGCATTTACCAACCTTTCAGTAACCTTGTGATTCTTGTCAAAAAAAAAAAAGGAGACCACTCATGAATTAGGACAAAAAGGGCACCTGGAGGGCACTAACTTTATTTTTCAACTTTAGATGCATTTTTAAGGGCATATTTACATCCAATAGGGGAGGGTCCCTGGTGGTCTAGTGGTTAGGATGCCAGGTCTCACCAGGTTTGGGTTCCAACCCCAGCCACTCTTAGTGCCGGTCCCAAGCCTGGATGAAAGGGGGGGTTGCGTTAGGAAGGGCATCCAGCATAAAAACATGTGCCAAATCAAACATGTGGATGATCCGCTGTGGCGCCCCCTAACGGGAGAAGCCGAAAGAAAGTTTATTTACATTCAATAGGGGACATGAAGGAGAGCCTATAGGGCACTATGTCCTATTTACCCACTGGAAAGGCATTAGGACATTAGGGGCAAATCGTTTTGTGTAATCTGCACCGGAGATTTGTCTTTAGAAGCATGGGATGGTACCATCTTAAAGAACACTTTATTTATTGATATATTGTATGGTCATAGTTTAAATTTTATGATCTACACTATTTAAAAAATAAAAATGTTAAAACCTACTTGTTATTTCTTTCTTTTTGTGTGACCAACCAGCACATAGTAATGGTATTTTATTTTATTTTTTATTTTTGTAAATCCTGAAGGACAGAATGTCACAAGAAACCATGTTTCATTTGATCCTTCTTAGCATTTCTTTAAAACATTGAAACATCGATAAGAAATACATTTCTATCTTGTATTTTTTTTCGCTCGTTCCTCCTCCTCCACCTCCACCTATTTATTCAGATGGCACTGAAAACCAGAACAACCTTGAACACAGAGGGACGATATTACATATTATAGACTTTTCAGATTTTTTTTTCAGTGGAGAAAGACATCTGTTGATGTTGAGTGTAAGACCTGTAAAGGTTACCAGCAAGCCTGGGAGGAATCACACTGAAATAATAAATGCTCTCAATGATGGAATGTAACTGCTGAATGAAATAAAATAAAATATCAAATAAAATAAAATGTTTATTTTATAATATTCATGTTTACCGGGTTGCCAGGTTGGTAAGATTGAACGATTTTTCTTTGTTTTTGTGATCAATATTGTTTTCCAAGTTTACCCATTATACATGTGTAGATCTGATTTTTGAGGCGGAGCTACATCTATATAACATACATCCAGTTTTGTGATGTCATTATTGGTCGACTCAACAGCAGAGATCTATTAGTAAGCAAATGATATATAACAGATTAATTTCACAAAATTGACTTTAATAACAGGCCATGATCTAAAATGCAATTAAGCATAAAACATGCAATTAAAATAAAATCAGTTTGCATTAATATGTTCAACAATTTAATTGAACTAAAGTTTATCGATAGTGGTTGTCATGGTGCCATTATACTCTATATAGGTCATATAAAACGACGTAAATGTAATAAATCTGAAGATAACGCACTAGATTACACACAAAGTGGGAAGGGCTATCTGATTCAAATTTGCATAATCATGCATATCATGTATTTTTTAATGATGTAAAGAAGAGATGATTCCGGATGTTTTTTCGGTTTTAAAATGACATTTAAAGTCATAAAATTGTATTAATGTATGTTGAAAATGGCGGCTGTTATAAAAAAATAGAAGGCCTTCATTTTTGCTCTATTAAAAAATAAGAAAAAAGAAAAATAACATGTGAGAAAGTCAAACACAATAGCAGAGCTGCATCAAGCTAGAAACCCTTAGAGGCCAAACTTCTCCGGCTCTATCTTCAGACAAGGAGGGCACAGAGAGGGAGAGTAGTAGAGGGAGGGAAAGGGGGAGAGGGAAAGAGGTAGGTAAATGTACGAAGGAGTGTGTGGAGGTATAAACGTTCCCCTGGAGTCAGACAAATAAAGACAAGTGGCCAAATGAGCAGAGCCTGGCGAAGGCCCCAGGAGGCGCCCAGAACGTCAGGGCTGATTTGGAGAAGAGAAGGGAGAGGTGGAGGGAGAGGGGGAAGAGAACGAGAAAAAAAAGTGAGTGAGAGAGAGAAATAGAGACAGAGAGAGAGAGAGAGAAATGTGAGGACCCTGTCTACATAGATAGCACAAATCCCACCGAGATCCAAGCCACAAAGGAGCTAACATTTGAGCTGAAGTGACTGCTGCCAGACCACACACACGCACACACACACACGCATACACACACACACACACACACACACGCACACACGCACACACGCACACACGCACGCGCACGCGCACGCACACACACACACACACACACACACACACACACACACACACACACACCATGTGTCTTTATCAAATTTGTAAATAAACCACCAGCATACATATCGGTAGACATACATAATATATGTAAGTAGTTACTACCTGTCAGACAGACAGACAGACAGACAGACAGTCAGACAGACAGACAGACAGTCAGACAGACAGACAGACAGACAGACAGACAGACAGACAGATTTTATTAATACAGTTTGAATAGAAGTAAAAACCCATGTTTGGTTACACGGCAGAAGGTTGTTTGGGGTGATGGATGTATGCAGGTGTGTCAAGTCAAGTCAAGTTTATTTGTATAGCGCTTTTCACAACAGACATTGTCTCAAAGCAGCTTTACACAAATCAACAGTGAAGGTGAATGGTGTGAATTTGTCCCTGATGAGCAAGCTGTGGCGACTGTGGCAAGGAAAAACTCCCTTAGATGTTATGAGGAAGAAACCTTGAGAGGAACCAGACTCAAAAGGGAAACCCATCCTCATTTTGGGTGACATCAAGAGTTTGATCATAAATCTTTCAACAATACAGAACACTGGAGAGTGAGAGCTAACATGAGCACTGGAGTATAAGATTATAAGTGATGTTCTTTCTGCAGTCTTATACAGTCTATATGGTTAGTAGCTCCGAGTTTTATGAGCTCAGCATTTGTGATCACCACAGATCCAGCATCAGCTTCTCCATGCCAGAGCCTTTAACACTCCAGGAGGTCCAATGCCAAACTCCACACATGTAGCGGGATCCAAATGGCACTGGTACGTCTCTAGATGGTTCGGGATGTTTGTGAGTTCGGCATCTACTTCTTCAAAGGTCCGTAATCATCACGAGGTGGGAGGTGACTGGAGCTGGCCAAACCTCAGGGTGTCTCGGGATGGGGAGAGAAAGAGAAGCAGTGGAGAGCAATTAGCGTAGCTGCTGTTCATGATATTAACAGCACAAGTTGATAATGTGCATGTGATCAGATGTTCTGGAGCACAAGGTTATGATGTGATGTGTGTTATGTGTAGGCTTTGCTAAAAAGATATGTTTTTAATCTACACTTAAACTGGGTGAGTGTGTCTGAGCCCTGAACACCGTCAGGAAGACTACTAGTTTAGGAGCTAAATGTGAAAAAGCTCTACCACCTTTAGTGGACTTTGCTATTCTAGGAACTACTAGAAGCCCAGAGTTTTGAGATCTCAGGGAGCGTGGCGGATTGTAGCGAGTTAAAAGACTGGATAGATATATGGGAGCCAAACCATTTAGTGCTTTATAAGTGAGAAGTAATAGTTTGTAGTCTATTCGAAACTTAACAGGAAGCCAATGTAGGGACGATAAGATCGGGGTTATGTGATCATATTTTCTTGACCTTGTAAGAACTCTGGCTGCTGCATTCTGGACTAACTGAAGCTTGTTTATTAATGATGCAGGACATCCACCTAGTAACGCATTACAGTAGTCTATTCTGGAGGTCATGAACGCATGGACGAGCTTTTCTGCATCGGATATGGACAACATATTTCTTAGCTTAGAAATATTTCTAAGGTGAAAGAAGGCTGTTTTAGTAACTTGATTGATATGATTTTTGAAAGACAAGTCGCTGTCTAAAATAACACCCAGGTCTTTTACTGTTGAATTAGTGGTTACAGAACATCCGTCTAAATGCAGGTTGAGATGCTGGAGCTTCTGTATACTAGTTTTTGGTCCG
>JBCEWE010000339.1:299417-311917 GCA_039877035.1 Silurus lanzhouensis | reverse complement strand
ATCTAGTGGAACATCTTCCCAGAAGAGTAGGAGTGGAGCGTATTATAACAGCAAATAGGGATTCAATGTGGAATTGGATGTTCAAAAAGCAGCACATACCGATATTATGCTCAGATGTCCACAAACCTAATATGAAAAAAGAATTTTTCTTTCTTTTGTCCTAAAAAATGTTCATTTATTTCTGCTTGATGTAATTATTCATTTCTGCCCTGATAAGATTTAACACATTTATAATAAGAAATACAGGGATGTTAGAAGAAATAAAAGAAAACACACACACACACACACACACACACACACACACACACACACAAACTCTTGGAAGAAAAATCTGATCTGTAGTGCTGTGAGTCACCTTGAAAAGTTGAAACAAGGGAATGGTATTTATATTTATATATGTTTTTTTTCTTTCACTCCTGTCTCTGTGGCCTAGTTCCCTGCTTGGGCTTATGAAGCGTGACACTACATTACTACATCCAGACTCAAAGGAAAAGCCACGATGATCAAGGTCGGCATGTTGGCGAAGTCAAGGCCAAGCGACCTCCTTCCTGTCTCTCTTGGTCCTCTTCATGGAAAATGCAAAGAAAGAAGAAAAAAAAAAGAAAAAATAGGCTCTAACTTTTCACTTTTCTTTACTTCCTTCCTTGCAATGACATTACACTGCTCTGATTGCGGGGCTGAAAGTGTCCCGGAATGCGGTTAGAGTAGCAGCGAGCGCGATACGATTTCAGCATGGCGGTGGGATCTGGGTAATGAGATCGGATTTTTTAGGGAGCGCAGACGGAGAGGTGCGACTGATTGAGTTAGGCTGAGAACATTGGCTGGTGTCAATGACACACTCGGAGCTATCTGGAGGAGCAACGATCAAAGCGGAGACTTCGATGGTGCTGAAATGCAATTCAACATACCATTTTGTCCCTCTTATGTATGTGTGTGTGTGTGTGTGTGTGTGTGTGTGTGTGCGCACGCACGTGCGAATGCGAGGCCCTTAAATATAACCAATAAATATTCCTAAATCAAATCCAATTGTGTCTGTGTGTGTGTGTGTGTGTGTGGGTGTGAAGAGTGTGTGATCTTGCTTTCATCAATTCTAATGGGCTGAACACTGTCTGCTGGAAGAGCTCCGAACTGCGCAGATCAATACCAGCGAATAGAAAGCATTTCAAGGAGCTTTATGGGAACGCAGCCTGATCTGGTCGCGCCGCTGCTTTCCGTCTTCGCCGCGTGCGTCTCGTGCCCTGGGAGACGCGAGAAATAAAATTGCTATTCTGAAAGAAATCAATGTGCTCTAACCTCTCGATGCTCTCGAGATAAACATGGACGAGTACGCCGTGTAATCACACAGAATAATATGCAACGGCGAAAGCAAATGTTTTAATCCCACCGTGCGCGCTGTAGATTTAATGGCGTGACTCGTAAGCACCTCGCTGTGATTAAAACGTTTTTTTTCTTCTTCTGAGATCTTACTTTTTGAACTGAGGTTTATAACATGATGCACATGTACATTTAAGAATCAGAAGCCACACCCTCTTTATAGAGTGACTGACAGTCTCTGTGGACACACCTCCTTCTTTCACTAAGACTGATGCACACAGGCCATGCCTCCTTTATTAAACCTCATTTACTAAAAGTGATACACAAAACACATAGGCCACGCCCCAATAACTGACAGACACCAATGAATTCACTAGGACCAACAAAGTCTATGTCTCCTTCACTAACACCAGAAGCAAGAGTTAATACCACTTTCATGTAAACATGTTCTCATGTCACCTGTACTGAAACAGACACACTAGGAGGCCACACACCTTTAGACAAACAGGCCACGACTCCTTTTCTCAGAGTGACAGACGTATAATCCATGAATCCTTGACTGTGAGTAACAGACTGACTAAAAGCCACACCTCCTTTACTGACACTAAAACACTTAGAGGCCACACCCCTTAAGGCTGAAACATAGACACACCCCTTCACTGAGATTGAAACATAGAGACCACACCTCTATTATTAAGACAGACACATTAAGGACACACCACCATTACTGATATTAACTAAAACACCACACCTTCTTCATTAAGACTGACACATTAAGGACACACATTCTTTAATGAGTTTGGCAAATAGAGGCCACACCTCCTTCACCGAGACTGACACATAGAGACCACACCTACTTCACTGAGACTGACATATAGCAAACCCATATCCTTCACTATGATTGACACAAAGAGGCCACATCTCCTTTACCGAGATTGACCCATAGAAGCCACGCCTCCTTCACTGAGACTAAAACGTAGACGCCACGCCTCCTTCACCGAAACTGTAACATAGAGGCCACGCCTCCTTCACTGAGACTGAAACTGATTGTACAGTGAGAGTCAGAGACATATATAATGAGAAATAAAGAGAGAGAAAGGGAGAACAAGAAAAAAACAAAAAAGAGAGAGAGAGAGAGAGAGAGAGAGAGAGAGAGAGAGAGAGAGAGAGAGAGAGAGAGAGAGAGAGAGAGAGGGAAATGGCAGCTATGTTTTATTTTTTTATATTTGTCTTGAACAACATGACAGCATTCTTGCTGTAATTTAGACCGTAATCAAGCTTGGACCTCCTCACTCCCACCTGTGTGTGTGTATATATATATATGTGTGTGTGTGTGTGTGTGTGTGTGTGTGTGTGTGTGTGTGTGTGTGTGTGTGTGTGTGTGTGTGTGTGTTTGAGTGTAAAGGAAGAGTGACTGTGAGGATACCAAGCTCGAGTGGCCTTGAGTGTGAGAGAGCGTTTTGGAATTATCTCCAGGACAATAAATCATACACACCGAGCCACCAGTTTCAAACACACTCCTACACTTCACTTCTCTTTCATCCCTCGTTCTATTCTCTCATATCTTCTTCCTCGCTCTGTTGTCCTTCCATCCGTTTCCCTGACCTTGTTTAGAGGTTCCTCCACCCCTGTCATCAGAGGATCAGTAAAATTACTTTCCTTTCATTTGTTATTCAGGGATGATTTTTGATTTTTGATTTCTTTTTCCCAGCACAGATGATGAATATAAATCAAACACAGATTGAAACAGATGCCTCTTCTATTACTCGGAAACATAAATGGATAAATTGCATGCAGAAAAAGCGACTCGCCCGTTTCCGCCTGGATCACTCATGCAATCACAATTTCCCAGAATAAACCTGTTTGCTTGTAAGATTTGTTTATAATAGAAAAGCAAAAATCTGCTTATTTCTTCTTCACGTGTACAGTGTAGTTAAATGAAGGTGACTGATTTCACCACGTAACACCAGCGTTTTCACGTCCTGGTGACGTTTCTAGTCATTCGCTTGTGCAGGAGTGTCGTGTTCTGGCTCCTGGGATCGTTTGGAATCTACAGAAGGACAACAGGCTCGAGCGCTCACACCACACAACCATGACTGATCTCGAGTACACAATAAAAGGCACAAATAAACCTTTATCTTGTCCAATTAACTAACTATGGAATAAAACACAGAGTTTCCAGCAGAATGAGGAGTAACTGTTACCAGCCTGATGCTGATTAGTTTTCAACGACAGCTAATCCGAGCTTTTAATAGAAACATATTAATAACATTGAGATTTTAACAGCACTGTGGAGTAAAAGAATTGAACCCCGACTCGTAAAATGTATACACAATTGTACATGTTGTATAAATGATGTGTTGTAAATGAATTCATAATATTTCATGTAACAAAACATATTGTCTTCTCTTTGCTTCAGGAACATTTCATTGGCTTCGTTTCGAACATTTGCTTCAAGCCGAACAAATAATACAAAACCTGAAGCAAAGTGGAGACAATATGTTTTGTTACATAAAATATGTTGAATACACGCGTGTATACATTTTACAACAGATTATCTGGAACTATCATAACATAACAAACTATGATTTTTTTTCAAGGTGGGAACTGGGATCCGTTTGGTAAGATATGTTTGTTTAGATTTTTTTGGAGCAGGAACTGCGATATTTTTGGTAACAATTGTTTGCTTAAGTGCAGGAGCAGTGGCCCAATTAGTAACTATTTGGGGGTAGGAACTATGTTAGTATTGGTAACAGTGGTTTGTTTGGGTATAGGAACTGTGTTCTTATCGGTAACATTGACTATTGAGAGTGGAAACTGGTCTTCTAGCTAACATTTGGTTTTAGGAACTATGGTAGTACCGTAGGTTTTAGGAACGGTAAGTTTTAGGAACTACGGTAGTATTGGTAACAGTGGCTTGTTTGGGTATAGGAACTGTGTTCTCATTGGTAACATTGACTTTTGAGAGTGGGAACTGGTCTTCTAGCTACCATTTGGTTTTGGGGGCAGGAACTGTGTTTTTTTTGGTAACGTTGATTTGTTGGTGTGCAGAAACTACAAATTGACTACTTTCTAATAAGAAAAAGAGCTTTCTTGGTGTAGAAACTATAAACATTTGGGTTGTTCAGGTGCAGGAACTGTGTGGTCTAGTTGGTAACATTGGTAACAGAAACTGTAGTCGTATTAGTAACATTGACTTGTGGGGGTGGAAACTGTAGGCTAATTGGTAACACTGGCTTTTAAGTACCCAGACACTGTTGTCTAATTCCTTTTTGGGAGTGAAAACTGTGGGTTAATTGGTAACATTTCCCATTGCCCTTCCAATTGGCTATTTGGGGGTAAAAACTCAGGTCTTTTTGGCAACATTAGCTTGTTCGTTGGCAAGAACTGTGATCATATTGGTATCATTTTCTTATTTGGGTTCGGAAACCGTGGTATAATTAGAAACATTAGCTTTGGGGGGCAGAAACTGAAGACAAATTGGCACCATTGGCTTCTTGAAAGGCAGCTACTGTGGTCTAATTGCTTATAGTGGCAACAGTCATCGAGTTTTTAAGTGCTGTCCAAAAAAATGAAAATACTCGTCTGGAGTTTTAAGATGCAAAGCCTTCACACTGGTGCCGCATCCTCAAGGGTAAGTCTTCGGTCCTTTATATAGAGGAATGTCATTATAGCAGAACATTAATAAGGTACATCATTAGACCTTAGGTACTATCTTTACGAGTTCATTTACATTGTTTATACGCAGGGGAAATAAAATCTTCCTGTCCAGTATCTTTCTTCCTGACGCAGTGTTGCATGAACCGAAGCTTGTGTTTCTTTAAGTCGAGTTAGAAAACACAAAGATGAAATTGTGTATCCAGGAAAAAAATCAGACAGGCTAATTTACAAACAGTCTAAATTCTGTAATTTATTCAATTTTGTAAAAAAAAAAAAAAAAAATGATTTCTGGACACATTGTTCATCAAACACAATTTGTCATATTTAATCCATCTCAATCCAAACCCTGGTGCAACAGCTTGCATTTTTTCCTTTTTTTCTATTGCACAGATGTGAACCCAGCAAACAATGAAATGTGAACAAATGTGTGATCAGTAAATAAAAGACTTTCAAAAATATGTTTTCCTGCCTATTTTTTTATTCACACATCAACCACACCTGGTCATTCATTCAATTATTTCACCAGCCAACCAGGTGACAGATAAACTGATATATTTAACCGGGTTTGCCAAGTTTTCATGCCAAATATGTTCCAAAAAGACCTGAAATGCTCCCAAATAATAATGTGCAGCAAAACTGAACACGATAATGTGTTCGCTCGGCATGTGATCACGGTGTGTGTGAGTTTTTCCTTCTTTACCACGTCTCCAATACATCTTTTTGCAATCAACTGGTACAGATGTTATACTCTCTATAATCCCCGTTTCTATTTTGCAAACATTGTAACAAATCTGACATAATGAACTGCTTCAGTACAACATGAACACAATTTCTTTCTGTTTGTCCAAATCAATTTGATTCAATTCTAATTATTTGCTTGAAATCAAGATAATGAGCTTGGACTTGTTTGTAACAGTGTCCATTGCTATACAAATAAATCTGTATTGAATTATATGAGCATCAACCCAAGTGTTCTGTTTGCACTTATTGGTTACAGATACATAATATGGATGAAGGTTTGTAGACACCAAACCATATGTTCTGAACAGGTTCACAAAGTACTACCGAGCTAAGACACAAACAAGCCTACACCAATTAGATTAGATTAGATTAGATTAGATTGGATTGGGTTAAACTTTATTGTCATTGCACAAGGTACATGTACAGAGCCGATGAAATGCAGTTCACATCTAACCAGAAGTGCATAAGTGGCTTATTTACAATAAATAGCAGTATGATAAATAAGTGTGTTTTGGTTTTGACAAGCTGCCACTCTTGGGGCCCCTGAGCAAGGCCCCTAACCCTCAGTTCTCCAGGAGCATTGTATCATGGGTAACCCCAGCTTCTAACATCGCTGGGTTATGCAATATGCAATAATTTCTATTTTTCTTTCTTTCTTTCTTTCTTTCTTTCTTTCTTTCTTTCTTTCTTTCTTTCTTTCTTTCTTGTTGAAAAAGTCAGGTTTTCTAGTATTTTTGTCCATCTAACATTTAACATGCTTCCAATAAAAGGCAACAAATTACCAGTCGAAACCCACAAATTTACATACAAACCATTATAATTCCAATTATATGCATTAAAATCATTTCTATATATATTTTTTTTCCTTTTAAAAAAGACCAACACATTTGTGAATAAGAGCAAAAACAAAGGTGATTTCATCTTAAAGGAATCTGACTCCTTTCCAGACTCCAGTCTCCAGTTGAGGGTCTTGTTACCATGTTTGTGTGATGTCATTCCTTTAAACACCCCTCTGAGCAATACTGCACATCGATACTCGACCTCTGGCACTTTAAATGCAACGGTTAACCGGAATTTATCTTAACAAATTCACCTAAATCACAGCTAAATAGCTTAGTAGCGATTCGCTAATTCTGGATTAGCGGAGAGCTTTTAAGGTTGATGAGATTCTTGCACACACAATTAGTCAATGTTCTTCACTTCATTTCTTTTATTCCCTCTTGTCTGTCCTTTTTTTTCTTTCTCTCACACGCACACACATATCCTAAGGGCCAATTACCTCTGTCATTGTGTACACATGTGGTTTCCTCATTTCTCAGGCCTGGAGAGGTTTCTCGTTCCCCTTGGACTAGGGACGAGAGGCTCGAAAAAGAGGCTCTTGAGATGTTCGCATGACCTGATGAGAGACGCCGGGCCATTACACGCAGCCCTCGGTGTAATGAGCACCTACATCCTCACAACAAGAGGGTCATTAGCAGGCTGCTTTAAAGGGAAGCTTCGTTTTGGATTCACACACACACACACACTCAGATTTAACGAGAAATATACAATAGAACGTTTGTGGACACCTGATTATAGGTTTCTACATGATTTCTGAACATCCCAACCCAATTTGAGTCTTCATTTGCTTCTATAATAACCTCCACTCTTCTGGGAAGATTTTGTGGAGATTCATTCATCATGAGGGTTTTTGTAAAGTCAGATAGTGATGAAGGTGAAGTGAGGAGGCCTGGGGTGCAGTCATTCAACATTCAACAGGTTTGGAGCTCTATAGCCGGAGATCTTCCACTCCAACCGATATCAACCATAGACCATTCTGTCATGCTGAGACATCTTCAGGTCTCATAGTTCAAGTGAAAATGTACCACATATGGCTGGAAACATAAAGTGTGTGTAGACTCAATATAGTGTACAACAAACATCTAAACATCTAATGCCTAAAGCATGTTATTCTCAATTCCTTGACATGACAAAATAGTTTGATTAAAAAAGCAACATGTGAACACACACTTACACACACACCTATACACATTTACACACACACATACACACATACCTTACACACACCTACACACACACACACCATTACACACACACCTATACACATTTACACACACATACACACACAACTACACACACACACACACACACACACACACACACACACACACACACACACACACACACACACTTACACATACACCTATACACACTTACACACACACCTACAAACACACCTATACATACACATACACACACACACACACACACACACACACACACACACACACTTACACATTCACAGACACACACCCTTACACACTTACACAAACGTACACACACCTATACACACTTACACACACGTACACACACTTAGACACTCTTACAAACACACACACACACTTACACATACACTTATACACACTTACACCCACCCATGAGATGTGTTTGCTCAGTTGAGACATGCACATCAACCTGCACCTGTTGTTCAGGTGGCCCCTGGCACGCTGCTGGCAAGGCCGCTATGCTCTAATAACTCTCTCACCTCTGTCTCTCACACACACACACACACACACACACACACACACACACACACACACACACACACACACACACATATCGAGGACCCTCATCCATCTCCACACTCCTCACACGTCGGCACACATCTGCAGAGCGTGACTTTTTCAGGTCTTTCCAGATCATACTTATGAAGATGAGCTTCATGAAAAACATGATCACATCACACATTGAAAACTTGCTGAGGAACCAATACTTAATATCTGAAGATCCTGAAGATCTCACAAAGCTTCACCTCTGACACTGGAGACTTCTTCCATCAATGTTAGTTGAGGATTTCCTTACCAAGGATCTGTGTGTTAGATGTATTGCTAGCTCTTTGGTTGATAAATCCAATAACATAAGAGTTAGCTGGAATATTTCTGGTCCTCAAACATTCCATGAAGAATAGATCACCAAGAGTCATGAAGGTCTTCAAATATGAAACCTAAGCTCACAAACGTTTTGGTTAAACCTAAATTTAAGTTCAGTATGTGCTGCCTTTTGAGCATCCCATTCCACATTTAGTCTCCATTTGAACTTTTAATAACTTCCACTCTTCTGGGAAGATGTTCCACTAGATGTTCTAGAGACTTGTGCGAGCTCGTTCTGCCACACGGGTGTTAATAAAGTCAGGAATTGATGTATGTGAGGTGTGAAGGCACGAGTCAGAGCTTTATAGCAGGAGATCTTCCACTTCACTTTTCCTATGTAAAGCATATGTTGATGGATCTGGAACAGGTTTAGGTCTCCTAGTTCAAGTGAATGGAAATTTAAATGCTGTCACATCCAAAGACGTCCTGTACAATTTTGAGCCTCTGACTTTGTGGTTAAAGTTTGGGAAGAAGAAACACATTTAGCTGGAAAATCCATACTTTTGTCTAAACACTGGATCCTAAGATTAAATAATCAGCATCATCACCAGATCTTACTTTCCCAGTTAGCATAAACTGCTTAGCATGTATGATCTTTGCTTTTATAAATACACACACTGAGTTGTAATTCTCTTATTATTTCTCATTGCTAATGAAGGAGGTATAGGAGATGGGGGCTGGTGTGGGTTGAGGGTGTTGGGAGGTGGAGTTTGGCACCAGATAACAGGCTGTCGTCTGTCATTTCCAAAACTCGACAGGAGATGTCGAGTCTTTTCTCCACAACATGAAACAAACCCACCACAGAAGGAGGAGACATCTGCTAGCTAAAGCAGAGGAGCTAATTTGCTATTTCCTTTCATGTCAACTCAAGAGAAAGCGCTTTAGGAGATGACGCTTCTACAATATGAAGCATGTCGGGTTTTAGAGCGATCACGGAGATAATAACTCAAGTAAATAATCAGACAAAGCAATCACGGCCCGGTCAATCATATTCCAGTCCGGCCGGCTAAAAGTGCTGGCAGAGGGCCAGAGTGTTTCTTTCTTTCTTTTTTTTGTGGTGATTAATGATGAGCTGTTTTTAAGGTGGAAGAGGTCAAACGCCCAGCAAGATGCCTGGGTTATGCTAATAAACTTTCAAGTCTATGTTCGCTAGTTAGCATTCATGCTGAATTGAAATGTGGCATCTGATCAAATCCAGCACTGGTGGACGTTTTTAATCAAAAGCTCGATATGTTTATTAATTATGAGGAAAAAAATGTCGTACGTAAATTGACTCGAAAGAATCTTAGAAAACGAAATTGGCCTCTGAGTCGCACTATTAATTAAGCGATGCCAACGTGAATCGAATGCTTCTCTAACTCTATGAGAGTGTCATATTTTCAAAGCCATTCATTCTATGCTCGGAAATCGCTGTAATTGTTCGATTCAGTGTAACCATAGCAACAGTTAATTCACAGAATGTTTTCTTTCACTATAAACCGCTTTACACTTCATGTATGAGGAACAAAACACTTGTTTCCCATTTACACGTATGACATTTGGCAGATACCTTTTATCAACAGAGACTCGTATTATTACTGAGCAGTAGAGGGTTGAGGGATTTGTTTAGAAGCCCAACAGAGGTCACTTGGAAGTGCTGGGATTTGATCTTCTGTATCAAAGTGCAAATTTGTAACTACTTAGCCACCACTTACATTTATGGCATTTGGCAGAAGCTCTTATGCAGAGCAACTTACATTGATCCCATTCATACAACTGAACAGCTATGGGGTTAAGGGCCTTGCTCAAGGGCCCAGAAGTGGCAGCTTGTTGTGACTGGGATTTGAACTCATGACATGCAGATACAAAGTGCAATGTCTTAACCACTAAGCTACCACCTCCTAAACCACTTACCACTATCACTTCACATGGAACTTAAGACAATGAGGTACTAATCAGAAGGTAGGGGGTTCAAGCCCCAGTGTCGCCAAGCTGCCACTATTTGTACCCTTGAGCAAGGCCTTTAATTTAACCCATTGTGCTCCAAGTGGTGTTGTATCATGGCTGACCCTGTGCCCTGACCTCAGCTTCCTGACATTGCTGGAATATGATGCCTCCTCACCTCACCTACATCAGTACCTGACTTTACTAACACCTATGTAGCTGATTAACACAAATATCAACAAGCATATTATAGTATATATATATTTATATACATACTTTATAATAATATAATCATAATATAGCTTCTTTTTTTGCCCCATAAGTAAATAACCTACATTAGACTCAAGTCATAGACTGTGGTGTTTTTTTTTGTTTTTTTTGTTTTTTTTTTGCTATTGCTCTGTGATATGTAAAGAATTTTCCATTAATTAAAACCAAACAAATAGCTTGAGATTAATGTCTCCTTGTCCTTTGTAAACTACACTACAACCCTCCACCCACCACCCGCTGTTAAAAACATTAATAAAAATTTTTGTTTACTTTTAACTTTCACTTGAGTGGATTTTTAGACCAGTAGCTTCACTTGAATGAAGTAAAATTTCATTGAATTAAAAAGGACTTTACCTTGAGTCGAATATTTTATTAATCTTTCCCCCTCAGTGTGCAATACTGCACCATTTAATGCTATGATATACTATAAAACAATGCGACACGGATATGACACTATATGATGCTATAATGATATAATACTACACAATACTAGAACATATGATACAACGCGATGCTGTACGATCCGACGCTACATAATACGCTACGCTACAATTTGAATGCGTTGGTTTATATCAAAATGTAAACGTTGTTCCGAATATATATATATATATGATATACAGTATGTGATGCACCGTTTTGGACATATTTGCCTAAAAAAACTATTTATTTATAAATAATTATTAGCAGATGCGAAGTAGACCTAGCATCAATTTGCAAATGTAACGATACTAGCCTATTTAATACTTTGCATGTATTTATAATCTTTTTTTTTTTAAATCAAGAATTCCACAGTGCAGAAATATGGATCTACCGCCATTGATTGTGCCGTCTAATTCCCACCGATCCTCATACTCTTTAAGCTGATCTGATTCTCTCAGACATCTTAATAACGCCTGTCAATTCTGATAAGACTTTAGCTGCTATCGAAACCAAGCTCAGAGATCCAGTTTTGTCCCGAAATGCCTGATTTTGCTCTGCCCATGTTACACCGGAGACCATGAGCCCAAAAAAGGCTGCCAAGAACATTTGACCTTGGCAGAGCAGCAGGTGCCGGGCAAACACACTCGGCTTTCGCAGCTCGGCTTGGCATCATTCCATTCTGCTCTCGGATGCCATGACCGTGCATTGCTTGGCATTGATTGTGGGCAACTGGGCAGAAATGTATCATGCGCCAGGAGAGCTCAGAGCAAGCCCCACTTATTAAATATTCTATTAAATAAATAAATAAATAAATAAATAAATAAATAAATAAATAAATATATACAATTTAGTTTATGAACGAAGGCATTAACCAGCTTGGCTAATATTCTCTAAAACTTGTCTTTTTTTTATGTACTTCTTCACCCAGTTGTCTTTGTAGACTTTTTATGTATATTATATTATTATTATTATTTCAGAAGTTGATTTAAAAGCAGCATGGCTCCTTTACGCTGCGCCGTCCTCCTGCCGCTCGCCATGCAAACATGATTACTGCACTCTTACCAATTAGCGTCAGATCATCAAAACTCGAACAACAACTGTAATTAAAGGAATCAGAGTGAGTGCGGCCTCCCCTGGCGATTTTACATTAGTTACATTCGGGAAGGGAAATTAGGCAAACAAATGGATTTTGCAGCTTTTACGCATAGGCAATCATTTTTCAATTTCCTTTAGCTCTTCCGT
>JBCEWE010000339.1:289417-291917 GCA_039877035.1 Silurus lanzhouensis | reverse complement strand
CTGAGTTTATTTATTTATTTATTTTTCCCATCAAATGCGAGTGAAATATAAATATATATGGTGTATACATTCGCTGGAAGACAAATAAAAAAAACCCTCTCATTTCTCAAGTGTGTGGTTTTTATTTATTAATTTTTTTCGAGCATCTCTCGACAGTCAAAGACAAGCGGCTCTAACCGACCTTTCATCAAATCCACCAACTTCAGAACAAACCAAAGTGGAGAAGAAAGAAAGAAATATGATGGCGTGTGTGTGTGTGTGTGTGTGTGTGTGTGTGTGTGTGTGTGTGTGTGTGTGTGTTTGTGTGTGTGTGTGTGTGTGTGTGTGTGTGTGTGTGTGTGTGTGTGTGTGTGTGTGTGTATTATTTTTTTTCTTCTGGAAAGAGCTGCTGCCTCTTCAGATCGATGCTGTCAGCCAACAGAAGGCTCCTGGAGGAGATATGAGGAGGAGCAGCGTCTCTTTTTCTCCTCTCTCAGAAGTTCAGCCACTTCAGCCTTTCGGTCTCAGAGCCTACGCTTCTCCCTGGCAGGGAAGAATAATCAATCAATCACTCTCTCACACACACACACACACACACACACACACACACACACACACACACACACACACACACACACACACACACGGGCGTACATAAAGCTTTCTTTTCTTCAAGCCTTGTATTTCTGGGCCACACTGGAGCAAGGAAATTAGAATCAGAAACCTGGGAAGTTCTCATAAAAATAAAAATAATAATAAGAAGAAGATGATGATGATGATGATGATGATGATGATGATGATGATGAAACAGACAAAGAGGAAGAAGAAGTGCATTTCCAACAAAAAGCTCAATCTTCTCCTGCTCATCCCCATGTCCTCTAACTGATCGTTAACTTCTAACCCACCAAGATCTGTTTTTGCCAGAATTGATGTCCTTATCTATATACGCTTCCTGTTTCCTCTTGTGGAATCACAATTTTAAGTGCAGTTCAAAAATATTTATTTCTCTTTATTTCTGAAACTTGCTACACCAAACCTCACACTCCTGAAGAATTCAGGGAACATCACTAAAGATCAGAGCAAGACCAGAATGTTTGGCTCCCAGCCAATTGTAGCCCAGCTACATGGATCCTTTTGCTCTTAATTATTATGCTTTTTAAAAAATTATTTATATTCCATTTAGGCATTAAATCAATACATTGAACTGTAGCAATGAGTTAGCAAACTAGCTAGTTTGTGCAAAATGACACTATTATAACCAGGAACAAAATAAATAATAAAAAAACCAAATTAAATTTATTAAAAATGTAATAATTTGCTCCATTTCTACTTGACAGCTGCTAAAACATCTTTGCTAGCTAGTTGAAAAAATAGCAAGCTAGTACTTTTGCAATTTAGCACACTGTTGCCATATTGAAAATGAGGGTGTTATGTCACTCTTAGCATATTTGCGTTAATATTGGATATTGTGCCTGTTGCTTCATAATAATAGTCAGACAGATTGCAAATATCGCTAATTAGCCTTGTTTTTAAATTGGATTGGTGGATTTCTAATACATGTGTTATGAGTTAATGAGTTAATATATAAAAAAAAAAGAACAACAACATTTCCATAACAAGACTGAGGCTTAATGTCACCAATCATTGAGTTCAAATAGCATAACAGGTAGTTAGCATAACATTCATCAGCAAGCTAAAATGATTGATTTGTCAGAGTAGTTGTTAAAAATGTAATTGGTACATTCATCTGCTTGGGGCGCTAACATTAGCAAACATGTGATACAAAGCGTATTGATACACAACTCATTGAAAACAGAACACGTTGTGCTTTCGTTCTACTATAGGCTGAATGATTTCATCAAACACACCCCCTGAGGTCTTAATGAGCTAACCACAGGGTGCTGATGCTAATTACAAGCTACTTGACTCCACTAATCAAACACACTCCAATGCTAATGGACTGCGAGTGTCTAACAGGACAACACACACACACACATAGACAGAAAACCGAAGGGATTTAGGAACAAGCGTCTGGACGTCTGCACCACGAGAAGGTCGTCTGCAGGACGTTTTTGGAAACGTTATTTATTTCCTCGTAAAATGTTGACAGGTGTTGCAAACAAAATGACGTTATGATCGAACCAAAGGCTTTTAATGGTGTATTGATTTTCTGGCTATGCTTTTTTTTTTTATAGAAAATGTTCATTGACATCACTGGTGTGGTTGAAAAAAAGTCTTTCATAATGGTCAGTTTGAAAAAAATGGGAGATTGGTTTGCTACTCTACTGAATATTTATTATTAATTCGATTCTAATGCCAAACATGCCCTAAGTTTTGGATGTATGACACGATTTGGATGTATGACAGAATATTTCTGTGTCAAATTCACTACTTCTGGCTTCGTATACGTTTTGGAAGGATTTTTTGTTATGGTCCTTCATGACATCATAAAGGTGGAATTTCTTGCATTGGCGCTTCTCCTGGAGAAACGCTCACACACAGCGAGAGCAAGAGCCACGCC
>JBCEWE010000339.1:271917-284417 GCA_039877035.1 Silurus lanzhouensis | reverse complement strand
CCAGCATATTGCTTTATAATTAGGGATTGTCTTCATAATAACCGAGTGGCTGATACAGCACTATTAGCTCGCATAATAAGTCATTGTTTCAGGCCTAAATGCTTCATTTGTGCGGAACAGGCGAGGCGAGGCGGAAAAAAAAAACCTGCGAAATGAATGTCTGCACATTTATCCTCACGCTCGCTTTCATTTCCCCGCCACTGTTTTCAGGACGGCCGTAAAACTGACACTCGGCAACGGCGTTAAAATAACGGGACACGTCCGTGCCAAGGCAATTAAGCCGACACAAAAAGAAAAGAAAAGAAAGAAAGAAGGCACCCATTAACCATGACACTAATCACGGTGAGCACGGCTGACCTACGCCATCACCCGGAGCTCGCTGACATCCCCGTGTCTGAAGCATTGAGTCGATAAAACAAAAAAAAATGGTGGAATCTGATTAAGACTATAAATTTCATTAAAATAATGGCAGATGGTAATCCGGGAGATTTGGTTTATGTTTGTTTTTGCGCTCCGCGGCCCAGAACGCTCCGATTCAAGATAAAGAGGAGATTATTCATGTAGTGATGGTTACCTGGAGGATTAGTTCAACATCCAGGGAATAAAAAGGTCATGCGAAGGGGTCATTGTGTTTCAATAAACAACTGTAGAACACAGCAAAGCTGGAATCAATGATCTCGGCTGATGAAATGGCATCATTTGAATCATTTAATCCGTCCAAAACAATTTCAGATTAAATGAGATTGAATGGAAGATGAATGCAGGGTGGAGGAGATGATATTTTTGATTTCAGAAAAAGACAGAATTACCAAATGTAATCCAGGGAACGCATTGTAAATGGCTGAGCTTGGATTTGCTCTGATGTTGTACAGTTTGTGGTTTCCCCCTGAGCGGTGTGAAGTATGTGTCCAACATAAGGAAAGCTTAAATACAACCAAGTCGTCAGTTAAATTAGAATTCTAGCTCAATAGGATTGAAAAGCTTTCACATAAACTCCTCGATCGATCTGAAATTTCAGTGAGATTAAAACGAGGTGTAGACCTGAAAAGAAAAGAAGAAATGAAAAGAAATGCAGGGTCCATGGGGCCAGAGTGGTTTTTGGGTATATGCTGGAGGCCAATATTGGGTCTCAAAATATGAGATAGTATCAAAAAGACTTTCGAAACTCGCTCTGTTTACACTAAAGTACTTCATTGGTCTACGTTTACACACTACCATGTTCAAAATACTCCTCTTGTACAGGAATGCAGCGTTTCCAGAGTTCCTGCCATTTCTGCAATGTGTCCTGGAAGTCTTTATCTCTAAGCGTGTCATGCTGGAACAGGTTTGGGTCTCCTAGTTCAACAACAGTTTGGGAACTAGATATGGCTGTAAATGTCAGGTGTCCCAATACACCAGAGCATTCTCAGGTGGACCCACATGGTTCCCAAAGAAGCATGTTTGCTGACCAATCATCAATCAGGGTTGATGAATTTTTAACAATCTAAAAGTCTCTCTAAAAATGAGTATGGGGTTTAAATAGTGCGGTAAAGGTGAAATATTCTACTATTAAGTTGCTCCAAAATAAGTCCAAAAATAAATAATTAATAGTCAAAGAAAGGAAGGAATAAATAAATAAAATCTTTATTAAATTGCATTTGCCATCTTCATTTAGCCTTCTTGACACAGAAGGAAGGACCCATTAGGATACTTTATTTTATGTGTTTTACATTTTTTTTAATAAAAATAACAATGGCGGATATTAAAGGTTACGTACTCGAGCTTGTACTTCTCATGTTTCATTTAATCAGCTCTGTCGAAGGTTTAGCTCTTTAAACACATGCAGGCTTCGCTAATTAATGAGTACAGCGATGCTGATTGTTGCTCTTCATGGCTTATCTACAGGGAGCTCATTTGATCAGGAGCCTGAAACATCTGATCAGAGGCTTGCTGTAAAACCCAAATGTAGCTGTTATGTATGAAACCCTAAAGAAAACCACAATGGTGTGCTGAATTTTTTTTTCTTTTTTTATGGCCTAAACAGTAAATAGAGCCAAAAAAACAACAGGGAGTCTTTCTGTTTTCACAAATCCCATTTATCGAGAACGTAGACGTCGGTGTGAGCTGAGCTCTCCAGCTGAGAACAAACACAGCAGCGATCTTTATGAACCCTAGCTAGATTCACACCTACTATTATTATAACTTTAAATGAGGTATCTTGGGTAAGTTTATGTAAAAGAATAAGACATTGTAAGAAGATTCCTATTGGTTGTCATCTGTCTCTTAGTGTCTTTTCAGTTCTTTTCTTGTAGTTTACTTGAATAGGAATGTAAATATAAAATACCTGTTTGGGGTTGATTTCAGTTTGAAGTGTTTTTTTTTGGACATTTACGAGTTACGAGCCATTGCATCCTGTTTCGTTTCACTGATAATAGCACTTGTATTTAAACGCAGTGTTTACGGCACCATTTTGCCCCTTTGTTCGTTTTTTCAATGTTGTGTGTTTTTCTGACAGTCAGGTCTTGAGTTTGAGTTCATGTTCATGTTTATGTTTTGTTTCGTGTCTTTAGTATCGCATTTCTTGTTTGTTATATTATGTGGTCGCTCAATGGTTAGAATGTTCGGCTTCTTCTTAGACTTTTGGCTGTTCTTATTAGGGGGCGCCACAGCGGATCATCCGTCTAAATACCCCCCTGTCCTCTACATCTCCCTCTTTTAAAACAAATACCTGCATGTCTTCACTCACCACATTCATAAACCTCCTCCTTGGTCTTCCTCTTTTCCTCCTTCCTGGTGTCTCCATCTTCAGCATTCTCCTACTGATATACCCCATGTCCCTCCTCTGCACATGTCCAAACCATCTCAATCTCACCTCGCTCACCTTGTCTCCAAAACATCCTACATGTGCTGTCCCTCTAATAAACTCATTTCTAATCCTGTCCATCGACACTCCCAACAAAAACTTTCAGCTCTGCTACCTCCAGAAAACACACAATGTAACTATATCTAAAAAATGAGAATTAAAAAAAGGCCTTAGGAATAAATGATGGAAGAAACACCTGAATTGGAAACTAACTCTAACTCTAAGTAAGGAACCTCTAACTTGTCACACGACCCGTGGGCTTGTTCGAGAGAATTTTTAAAGTAGTTAAAATAAAGGTTTTGTGCGCATGATCATTTATTAGAAATCAATTAGTGTTTGTCATTAAAATCATTCCATTAATAGATCAGTGTGCTGAGAGTCACATTTTCACATAAACTGAGTTCATTAAGCAAAGAGTCTTGTTATAAACATGATAATAGGAACATTATAGCCATAATAAATCATAGTACTTTGATACTTAAGGCAAAAACTTTTGTACTTTTACTCAAGTGAATGTTTAAAGGTCGACTTTTACATTTACTTGATTCATATTTTGCCGACTTTATCTCTACCTTTACTTAACTACATGCTTTGTGTACTTGTACTTTGTGTCCACCACTGTGAGCTATAGAGGCAGAACCAGGAAGTCAAATAAAATGACAAAAGTACATCTGCTGTATTTGTATTTGGCTAAATGTCATATCTCTGATACACAAAAACAGAAAGGAAATAAAAGAAAACGCCCCCTCAACTTGGAATTCCTACGCTGAGGCTCTCAGCACTGAGCTATAGAGGAGATTCTAGCATTTTCTTTAGATCCACCAACATCCAGACAAATTCGTTGGTTAGATCTATAACAGTGATCTGTTCAGTGATCTGATGTATAACAGGCTGTCCAGAAATTCAGGAATCAAAGAGATTAAAGTTGCAAATACTCAATTTTATATTTATTATTTACTAAAAAACAAGTAAATTTGATAAAAACTATATATATACAGAATGTAGACAAAAGTTAGTGGACACCTGACCATAAGATTGGTATGTGCTTGTTTTTGAACATCCCATTCCACATCTAGTTCCCATCTTCTCTCACAATCATCTCCACTCTTCTAGGAAGATGTTTTACTAGATCCCGTGGAGCCTCATTCATCTACAAGGGTGTTAGTAAAGTCTGATGTAGGTGAGAAGGTGAGGAGGCCTGGGGTTCAGTCAGTTTTCACATTCATCCAGTTCTATATGGACAGAGCTCTATAGCAGGAGATCTTCCACATCTTCCAAACTATGTAAAGTATTTCATCATGGAGCTGGCTTTGTGCACAGGGGCATCGTCATGTTCAAACAGGTTTGGGTCTCCTAGTTCAAGTGAAGACGTGCTATACAATTGGAAAAGGCAGATATCCCAATAATTGTATATACTGTATTTACTGTTATAATGGATCAATGCGGTGATCATTAAAAAAATAAAAACTATAAATACTACACATCAGGTGGTTATGAGTTGGTCAACAAGTCACAATTATGTGGTGTTAAAATTGCAAATCTTTTTCAGATGATATTTATTATAATAATATTATATCTATTATTATCCTGGTATGTTGTAATATTACTTGTTAATACTCTGTGTGTTGAGATTTGACAGATCTCAACACTCATTTATACAACTGAGCAGTTAAAGATCAAGGGCCTTGCTCAGGGGCCCAGCAGGGGCAGCTTGGCAATGGTGTGATGTGAACTAATGGCCACCCAGTCAAAAGTGCCTTGTCTTAATTACTGAGCTAGCGCAAATATCAAAAACTAGGAAAATATAAACAAAAATTTCGCTGAAGCTTTTCATAACTGTAGAGTTTAGAATATATTTTGAGTTAAAAAAAAAATCATTAGGGATTGTGGATACGTACCAAACAGTCTTTGTATTGTTCTCTCCTTCGAATGCATAAGCATTTTCTTTTTTTATTTTGTTTTGTGTTTTGAGCTTGATGTGAATAGCAGTGTGTGTGTGTGTGTGTGTGTGTGTGTGTGTTTGTGTGTGTGTGAGTGAGTGTGTGTGTGTGTGTGTGTGTGTGTGTGTGTGTGTGTGTGTGAGTGAGTGTGTGTGTGTGTGTGTGTGTGTGTGTGTTTTCATTTGGGCATGAGCCATTTTTACTAATAGAGCTCAGTCCAAAATGGAGAGAACTGTGTGTTTTGCCAGAACTGTGCTGCAGAAAGGCAGAATCAATGGGGAGCAGATAATGGAGAGGCAGATTCGGTGGACGGCTTAGAAACCCGGATTTTTTTGGTAATTGGTCCAGCACGGGTGCGAAAGCAGTCTGGAAATGTGCGAGCTGCGGAGCTGGAAAAGTCAACAAATTGATTAAATGGGCACGAGAGCCAATCTCTGCTACCAGATAACCTTTCGAGTCACATGTTGAAATGCTCTCCAGTGCTACATCATTTTGGGAAAATGGCTCGTGTCCATTTCGCAACTAGGTGTTGCTGCTAGAAAGTAGGACGCCGAGGCGGATACGCTGTCTGAACATACTTCTAGCTTTAGTTTATAGGAAGATCCCCACACATGCACACATACATATTCACACAATTTGGAATTCTCATCATCATGGCCTGCAGTCAGTAAGCACTCGAAACCCTCCGAGTGCAGCTCAATCTAACCATCAGATTATGGATTACTGTAATCCATTCAGCTAAAGGGTAAAGTCGCAACAACACACAGGCTCATTCAATCACATCCGATCGTGTGTGTGCGTGTGTGTGTGTGTGTGTGTGTGTGTGTGTGTGTGTGTGTGTGTGTGTGTGTTTTGCAATTCAATCACCACTATAAATCACTGACGCCACTTTGGAATTGGTTAAAAAAAAAAGAACTCGAGGCCGTATAACACACTGTTGATGGTTTTTTAGGAAGTTCCTGCATTTTGATGAACTGATAACATGCATGCATGATTTTGCAGACAGTCATTCCGTGTGTGTGTGTGTGTGTGTGTGTGTGTGTGTGTGTGAATAACTACACACTTTAGTCATCACCGCTGTCTTTTCAAACCCAACAAAACAAACAAAATGCTCCACTTCCTGTTTGTTTGTGCTGCAAGATTGAAGGAGGACACGGGAACTAGCGCTTTCTGAGTGCAGACTCATATTATTTGAAATATTCTGCTAGAGGTTTTAATGTAAAAACGTGAAATACAGGATGCATATGTCATTTTGCAATAACAAAAGAGACACTTAACACCTTACTCCTTCTCCTCTGTTGATGTTGAAATGATTTTAGACCAGGTACAAAATTTCTATCCTCTGTCACCCCTCCAAACCATTGACTCCGCCCACCCGCCACAACGCTCCACCCTCACAAATTATTCGCAACCTTCCATAAAAAAGCTTAAACACATTTAATAATCATTGCAAAATCGCTTTACTTCAATTATGTAAATATATACCGTATATTAATCTTCAGGAAATTATATAATTGATATAATTGAAATTCTTGAAAGCGACGGCGGCAGGCAGGGGGCGCTCACTGGCACCCTCTCAGCTGGATGCCTAAAAATGGTGCTGTTTGCACCTAATCAAGAGAACATCCCAAGAGCACCAAAAGATGAGGAAGATATGTGCCCATTATACACATTCAAACATGTTTATATCTATAGCAGTAATTGAAAGTAAACCAATTTACCCTCTCTCATGTTTTAGGAGGTTGGTGGAAACTGGTTAAAATGTCGTGAACCCATGCAGACACCAACAGTTACCTGACCCCACGGTCAGACTAGGAAATCCAGAGTGACTCACATTTATCTCATTCATTCAACTAAGCAGCTATGGGCATCGCCCAGGGGCCCACAAGCGGCAGCTTGGAGTGGTTGAGATTAGAACCGATGACCTTTGGATCCACAATCAAATGCTTTAATCATTAAGCTACCACCTCCCACTTACAAATGATTCAGGTGAATGAGGATTCTGGTGGTCCTGTGGTGTTTCCTTTCAATACTGAATGAGGTATTTTTCAGGGGATAATCATGTGCATTATTAATTGTGCCTGGTGTGTATCTTGGTTTATCTTGTAATTTTTTTAAGGAAGCTTCCTTTGGTTGCAACAGGCTTGTTCAGAGATTTGCTGCACAGAAAGCATATAGCAAACATGGCTGTCATATTCTGATGCTTCCTAACCACGAAAAAATAAATAAATAAATAAAAATAAAAAATAGGCAGAGACACTGACAGTCACAGTGAGCTGAGGAAAAAGCTTGCATTCGGAAGACAGCAAAGCTCACAATGCTGGTGTTGTAAGAGCGTTGCAATCAGTAAGTTTCCTGCACTTTTTCCTACCACTATTCTAACAGAGCCTGTCAAAGTCCTAATAAATAGGTGGTGAAAAAAAAATAACAAACAGCCACAGAAACCCACCTTACACTTCCATCTGCCTCCACACACTTGTCTGGGGTTGTTTTCTTGTCTATAGTGTCTAGTTGGCAAGCAGGATTGTTGCTTAATTAGCTCTTCTTCCACTCCAGCAGGCAGGGCAGACAGCAGGCTTTGAGGTCAAGATTAAATTCCTCCATGCTTTCCATTCTCAGCCCACAGTCCAGCACATAGTAAGAGTTAGAGCCCAAAAAGATCCATGTAGCTGCTGTTTCAGCAGAACCTCACCTCCAAGATTTTTTTCCCCCTCCACCCACCATCATCCCACACCCCGCACGGTGAGAACAAGGAGGCTGAAGCAGAACAGAGAGAAGAAAGAAAGAAGAGAAAAAGATGACATCTTGTTTTTTTTTCTTTTTGATATGTCATTCAGGCAGCAGTAAGCAGACTCTCTTCACCTCCCCAAGACTACCACGTACCAAATGTGTATTTTGCAGAGCATTTCAAATCAGAAGTGTGTGTTGATTTTTTAAAACGTCGATCAGATTACGATTTAGGGCCACAGTTGCTGCACAGCACTCCGTAGACTTTGTACAGTTTCACAGGTTTATGTTTGCTAATTTGTAAGATGTGACAAGCAGAGAGGATTAGGTGGGGGTGGAAATCCTTTATCTCGCAATTTTCTGCAGCAGACTCAAGGACAATTCAGGTAAATACTATGACCAGGCATGACATCATGACCACCGAACAGGCATGACAACCTGCTAATATTGTGTTGGTCCCACTTTTTCTGCCAAAACAGTCCTGACCTGTAAAGCATTAACTGCATTAACTTCTTCAGCAATTTAAGCTACAGCTACTTGTCTGTTGGCTCCCCACATGCGTCAATGACCCTGTCGCGGGTTCACCACTGTTCCTTTCTTGGAGCACTTTTGATAGATACTGACCACTGCAGAACAGGAGAGCAGCACAAGAGCCCACAAAAGCAGCAGTTTTGGAGACGCTCTGACCCAGTCGTCTAGACATCACAATTTGTCAAACTCTTTGAGGACAAAATGTTCACTTGCTGCTGAATAAATAAATCCACCCACTAAAAGATGCCATAATGAAGATATAATTGGATAAACCAGTCTTAATGTTATGCCTGGTCAGTGTATATAGATGATCTCTTAATGTGTCTTTGGAGGAGGCATAGAGGTTAATTTCAATGTAAAAGATGCATTGCCTTTTCTGCAAATGTAAAAAATAATCAATATCGAATATTGCAATAAAAAATAATAAAAAGAGAGAGACAGTCCATGTTGTTGCATAAATCTCTACTTGACTGGCAACCAGGTAAGAATGGCAGCTCATCAGGATCTTTCTTAAGAAATTGAGAAGATTGAATCTGGCATTGCGTAACTTGTCTTGGTGTGTGGTGTAATTCTGTACGATTTCTCTCCATGGGAGTCATGTAAGTATTTGTTTAGTGGTCTTGCTCTCTTGAGTTCAGACTACTGCAACTTGTAGACTTGCCCCCCGCACATCATCGGACCCCAGTATCTGATTTAGAATGCAGCTGCATATTTTCTTTTTGACCTCTTGCAAAATCACCCCATTGCTTCATCCTTCCACTGGCTTCCTCTAACTGATACCTGTCTACAAAGTAAAGTAGGGATCTACTATCTACTCAAAGGCACTTGCTCTGCACCACCTCTGGCAAAGCTCTACACACCATCTCTCGTCATACAAATAAGGAATTCATCAAAGCTCTGCTCCCCCCCAGCACCCTGGGGAAATGAATAAACTTTGGTTGGCTGGCTGAGAAGCTGATCCAATGGTCTTAAAATGAAGGCTGAAACCTAATTTCTTGAGCAAGCACTCGTCTGCAAAAGTTGACACACTTTTTTAGTACTATACTAACTTCTTTCTCACAAGGTGTTAGATTTACTGTATTATTAGTCTATGGGCTATTTGTGTGAGAATAAGGATGTGTTATTGATTGAACTACCAAGCACCACACAGGACTCTGTACAAGGGCACTGGCCTCACATCAGAGAAAGGACTTTTTTCCTACAAAGCCCCTAGCTATGAAATAGCCTTCATATTAGTATTCACAATTCAGACACTGTCTCAATGTTTTTAAGAAATTATTTATTTTACTGAGCAATTGAAATGATTTTTTTAGATTAAAGGTACAGATTCAGGGTTTCATAGAGAGTTATACTAAACAACTGCCATGTTTTGATCACTCAGATTTGATGGTAATGGAGTGGGACTGTTCGTGGCAGGGTGTCCTCATGCCCATGCAACCTTCTGCCTTTACCTTTTATTCATGCTTTCATTGCTAGACCTGATCTCTAGACTGTAACAACAATATGCACTCTTATATACCACTGTATCCTTATATCATTCCTAATAATCTGTTCTTCCTGTCTGCCAGGGCTCCATGGGTTCTTCTGCTGCCTGTTGTAATGCCAGGGCCCCATCCTGACTTCTATCTTCTGTGTCCTCAACCTCTCAGATTCATTGTGATGTTCTATGCACCTCCCTGATCTTCCTGCTTCTTAGGCTCAAAGATATGTCACGCCCCACCTTCTGCTGCATCAGATAATCTTAGTTAGATACCATAGATTTCACTTCCGTTGAACTCTTGCTGTGTGAATAAAAAGCTGCCACATGCACTTCTCTGCACTGAGGATAGGATCACATATCCATGCACTGAAATACACTTGGTACCATTTGGTCTTACACTTCTACTCCTGATTCATAATCTGGTAGCACTCAGAATAGGATGGTTTTCTCTTTTTGGGTACTTTCAAGCTTCCTCAAGTCCATTCCTTGCTAGTGTTACCTGTGGCTTGCTCATTAAGGATCTAAAAATAAATTGCATGTCCACGGAGCAAGTTAGCTTGTTATCCCTTTTGTTCGAGAAGCTTTATAGCAGTCATTATAGCATTTGTTCGCTGACCAAACTACAGGACATGAGTTGTTGGTGCATTGACCTTTTTCAGCTAAAGCAAAGCAGAAAGCAAAGCTTGCTGAGATATAGATTAAACCCTAGAATCAGAACTTTAGTTGAAAGCTTGGAGCTGTTGTGTTCCCGGGTGTATAGAGGATGCTAAGGTCTTTCTTTTCCGCTTTCCCTGGCATTGTGTGTAAGGAAGTTACTCGGTGAATCCATCATTGTCACACTTTCCAGGTTCAATTTGGCAGATTCAGATTTAAAACATGTGCTTTCCTCAGAAAAATTTTCGCTGTCCACACGGATGATACAGTGGGCTACTTGATTCTCGACTTAGTGTATCTGCAAAGTGATCTGGGGTCAATGTGTGGGAGAGACGAGAAGTCAAAACTGCAGCGAGCCGATGCTCACTTTGGGAACTGACTCCGGGACCGGTGACAGGGTTGGGGAGTGGCTGAGCAAGGTGGCATGTGGAGCAGTTTGTCATTCCACAAGAGGGCACTCCACCCATTAGTCATAGTGATGAATTAAATCCTCAAGTCATACACACACACACACACATACACACACACACACACACACACACACACACAGGGCAGAGGGAATGAATCAAACAGACAGACTGGCTGTCTGCTGCATGTGGGAGGGCCTTTCAACCAAGAGAACATCTCCAGGGTAAACTCACTCCCTCTCTCTCTCTTTCTCTCTCTCTCTCTCTCTCTCTCTCTCTCTCTCTCTCTCTCTCTCTCTCTCTCTCTCTCTCTCTCTCTGCATCTCTCTCTCTCTGCATCTCTCTCTATCCATCTGCCTCTCACTGACTTGCCATCCATCTAATTCACTCTCAGTCCTTCACTCTTCTGGTTCTCTCTCAAGCACACAAACATCAGGACCCAAATATATAAAATAGATTGAAAGTGGAAGTGCACTTGGTTAAATGGGATGCTGCTAAACATACAGATCTAAAAATAGCTTCATGCAAAATCAGTACAGAGACGTTTACAGAACCAAACTTTATCAGCCATCAAGCCGATACATTATAATATAAGATTTAAGATGGTACCTGTTCAAGCTGACCACCAGAACTATCAGCAATAACTATTGTGGGGCTGACAAGAAAAAAACAGAAGTAGTGCTAACAACAAGAAAGGAATAAACCAGACTAGCAACAAGAACTAATGTCAGCTAGCAATTTGTGCGGATGTGTTACAAGAGTTGTTGGTAGTTCGCTAGTTATTTTTGCTAAACCTCATTAATTCTCTTTCAGGAACTCGATCTGCGTCAACAACGCTTTGGGAACGCTTCCCCATCATCCACGCTCTGAATCACATGTGTAATCCATCCAATGGAAAGCGTGGCGTCAACGGCGGGGTGATGTCACGACCAGGAAGCTATAAAAGCACATGGAGTGAAGCCGGCGCCAGCTTCTGTTTGTTCATGAAGCACTTTGTGTGTTTTTAGTGGTAAGTGGTAAATGTCTGAGAAAATATATATAAAGAAAATTAAGGCAAGCAAAAAGACTAAGCACACCTTCCGGCTGTATGTGGCCGGGAGCGGAGCATGCTAAGTTGGTTCTTGAGGGAGCCGACTGTGCTCATTGCGCTCGCATGTCTTTGCGAAAGCTCAGCTCCCATTGGGCTTCTTAATTAATTAATCATTTCTAATAAATTATTTTTGCTAGTCTTGATGTAGTTCTTCTTAGTCCCACATCTGTCTTTCTTGCCAGTTTACACTGGTTATTGTTGCCAGTCTGCTTTAGTTTTTGTTCAGTCTTACCGCTGTCCTTCTTGCTGGCTCACATTGGCTCTTGTTGATAGTCTGGTTTAGCTCTTGTTGCTAGCCCAACTTCTGTTTTTTTTGCTTCATTGTTTACCCAGAAGATACATTGGGCTGGAAGTTGGTTCTCAACTGTAATGTTCACGATATCTGCAATGTGATCAAGGCTCAGCATGTAAGTGAGTCCAAACTGCGGAGAGCAGATGCTTACCTTAGGAAGTGACCCAGGGATCAGTGATGTGGTTGGGGAGTGTCAGCAATAAACCTTATTGAAAGCTCTTTAGTTGTTCTTGCAGGCTGTGTCTGAACTATTTTCTAGCATTGACTAGCTGCTAGCTTTGCCTTAATGCTTGTTGTTTGTTTTAATGTAGTTCTGAATTGTTGTCACTAATTATTTCTTCTTGCTAACCCAGTCTTAATTCTTTGTTGCTAGATATATTGTAAATTCTTGCTAGCCCTGCACAATTTCTTGTTCCTTGTGTTATCTTGTTTTTCATTTAATCAGGAACCATATTGAACCCTTGAGAAAAAACTTAGTCCTAAAATCTTAAAGTCTTAAAGAACCGGTGTCTCCTAATTGAGTTCCTCCGGAAAACA
>JBCEWE010000339.1:236917-269417 GCA_039877035.1 Silurus lanzhouensis | reverse complement strand
TGTGTGTGTGTGTGTGTGTGTGTGTGTGTGTGTGTGTTTGTCTTTATGAGTATTTATGGCTGTAGCGGTCAGGCTGGAGGGAGAGCTGTTTAAATATTAATGCTGAGGTCTGTGTTGAGGTCTGTGGTGGCAGCCGGATGTCTCCACAGTCTGTGTGTGTGTGTGTGTGTGTGTGTGTGTGTCTACGCTACAATATACCTTCTGGTGTAATATACATTATTCTGTGTCTGCCTATTGTTTTTAATAACTGTATACACTTCTTGGTTATGCACCTGTGTGTGTGTGTGTGTGTGTGTGTGTGTGTGTGTGTGTGTGTGGGGGGGTGTGTGTATGTGTGTGTATGCATGTCTTTTGCTGATGTATCGGTAATTCCGAGAACTATGTGGCGCCAAGATGGATTTGGCTCAATATGAGAGTAAGCAGATAAGGCGGGACAGTTTGTGTGTGTCGGTGTGTGTGTGTGTGTGTGTGTGTGTGTGTGTGTGTGTGTATGAAAGCAGGCACCTTCAAGATTCAAAACGTTGACTGGGACATATTTACTTCTGTATCTGAAGGATGTGTTTGTTTCAACACTGACAAAAATGAAAGGAAACATGTGTGTGTGTGTGTGTGTGTGTGTGTGTGTGTGTGTGTGTGTGTGTGTGTGTGTGTGTGTGTGTGTGTGTGTGTGTGTGTGTGTAAGCCAGACCAGACGCCGCGCCTCTCTCTTCCATAGTAGCTCTCTAGAACACACTTGCACTCATTGAAGCTCCTTCGAGACGGCCATTAAGCGCTGGTGTGTCATAAACACGCCTCCTTCGGCTTTCTAATATCTTGGCGGCTCTGTCTCACACTCACTCACAATAAGATAAATGAATAAAAAATAAATCAATAAAACAAACAAATTAATAAATAAATAAATAAAATGTCATATTTTTACCACTGAATATATCTTACGACTGTAGATCAATAGGAATTAGTGCTGGGGGCTTATGATCTTTTTGAAATGTACCCTTTAATAGGAAACGATAAGGTTTGGGACTTGACCATGCATCACTAATATAGTCTCTAGTAGATCCCCTGAGTGAGCACACTATAGAGTCGATCACTGTGCAAGACAACAGGTTGCTGCGCTTTTCAGTTAGCTAACATTTATATTTCTTTTACACGTATGTAGCACGCCTAAAAGCTGTACCAAGAAATTAGCTTGTTACGGAACCCTTGATTAACTCTTCATGGTAAAGTGGTGGCACAGTGGTTAAGGTTTTTGGTTACTGATCAGAAGGTTGTGGGTTCTAGCCCTAGTATTGCCAAGCTGCTACATTCAGGGCCCCTGAACAAGGACTTTAATTCTCCGTGCTCCACTGGGGCGGTAACAAGGCTGCCCCTGCGCTCTGACCCCAGTTTCCTAACATCACTAAGATTTAAGGTAACAATGTAGCATTCGGATTAATAAAGTATTTGAAAATAAATAAAGAAATGATAGCTACTTTTGATAGCTGCTCCTACGGATAGCAAACAATTGCAAAACCCATAATTATTGGCACCCTTTTACACCATCAATACTTTGTTTTTCTTCCTTTTGCCAAAAAGTCCCAAACTGCCCAGATGAGGTTGGAGAATACATGTGATCTGAAACCGTTCCTTCAAACATAATCTCTTTAGAACTTTCAACTTTTGAGGTTTTTAGCTTTTCAGTTCACCCCACAGGTTTTCTACAGGGTTGAGAATCAGGCCAGAAGACTGGGAGGACCTTCATTTAATGCTCAGTAAACAATTTTGTCTTAATTTTGATGTAAATTGTGGATCATTGTCTTGCTGGAAGACCAATCACATCCTATTTGAAGCTTTCTGGTAAAGGCATCTGTTGATATTTGTCCATAATACCTTCTATCCTAACAAAATGTCTAGTTTTTCATGCAGAAAAAAAAAACGCTTCCTCCCCCAAATCACTGAAGAGCCAGCATAATATTTAATGGTCCTTTTCCATATGGCTACCACTGTGTGTGTGCCAAATCCATGTCTAGTCTTCATTGCCAAAAAGCACTTATTGGATTCATCTGACCATGGAACCTGATCCCATTTGACGTTTCAGTAGTGTCTGGCAAACTGAAGACGTTTGAATTTGCTTTTGGATGAAAGAAGAAGCCTTTTTTCTTGAAGTCCTTTGAAACTGTTTCTGATGATGGAGACGATGTCGCATTGTAGTTTTGGAAACTTTCTGACTGTACAATGAAAAAGCTTCTGAAACTCTCCAGTTGTGATCCTTGATGATTTTTGTGGAACTTGAACTTTTCATTTCACAGTGTGGTGAGACAATACACACACTTCCTGGTTGATTCAGAACATTTCCAGTACACTTTAATTGATTATGGAAACGTTGTCTAATTTCACCGTTCTTTCATATAGTTGAAATGACAATAAAAGCTTCCTGACTTGACTCTTGAAAATTACATTTTCAATGCTTTTGCTATTTTTTTATATATGAAACTCAACAACATTTTGCTGCACATCATAGCTCTTATTCTTTTCCCTACTATTATGATAAATGTGTTACCTCACATTTATACTTTCTGAAAAAAGCAGGAAGTTATTGTTTCCTGTTCCTTGTCACACAGGTGTACCTAGAATGTAAAATATCAACAAAATGTTTTTATGTATTTTTTAATCATAAAACTGTGTTGAGTTTGTATTTGCTGGAGATCTAAATAGGCAGAGTAATTTTGTGAATATGTTTTAATAGAACAATCAATATAAATGACAACATAATAAACATCCATTCATATTTACACACGGTGCTAATATTAATGAAGGGCAATGCCATGCTATACACATGTAGGTTACTGCAGATGTGTCTATTGTGAATAAGCTTAAAAGCTTTATGGAGGTAACATGGCCAACAATATCCGAGACCTTGTAATGGGAAAACATTTCATCTTGAATGTCCACAAATCATCAGCAATTTTGAAAACAATTTGGCTCTGTTATGATGATAGATAGATAGATAGATAGATAGATAGATAGATAGATAGATAGATAGATAGATAGATAGATAGATAGATAGATAGATAGATAGATAGATAGATAGATTTTAAGGTTTATTGAAAAAGAATGAACCGATTTCATTATGCAATATTTTATGAAGGAAAATTAAAACAAAACTCCAGCCTTCTCACAAGAATTATACTCACAATCAACTTTTATGTTAATCACTGATTATAAATAAACTGACTTATTCCATGATGATGCTTGAGGACTGAAGCAATGCATCATAATATCGGTTTATTCTTTTTGAAAAACCCTCTATAGATAGATAGATAGAACACAAAACAGGACAGGAACAGGAACAGACTGCTGCAAACAGTCATTGGTGTTCCCCTGCCCACTCTCTAGGACTTGAACCGTGGAAGAACCAGGAAACAGGCAGGAAAACTCACTACTGACCCTTCGCACCCTGGACACAACCTCTTTCATCTCCTCCCTTCTGGCAGGTGCTACAGAACTCTAGTCACCAAAACAGGAACATTTTCCCTCCTCATGCAATCACCCTCATTAACACCTCACCATAATTATATGCCCTGCTGCATATCTATAACTACTGAATTATCAGACCAGTCAGTCTCACACACTATTGCAGCGGTATAGTGTACAAAAGTTCTAAAGTAACCTCTTTAACTGTGCATGTGATGCACAGTACTGTTATTTGCACTACTTCTGGACTTTATGTACATAACTCATCTGTGATATTGTGTTTTATTTAATACTCGTATTAACTTGTATAGTCTATTGTGTCTTGTATATTCAAAGCTAAATGTATAGTGTTATATATGGTATTTATATATTTTAATGCCACCAACAGTGGAAACCAAATTCCTTGTGTAAATTCACTTGGCCAATAAACCTGATTGCGATTTTGATATATATATATATATATATTATACTTTTACACTGCAGAATTTTGGCAGTTTTTTCCCTTTTCTTCCTCCATAATAATAATAATAATAATAATAATAATAATAATAATAATAATAATAATAATAATAAAACATTGCAATTACACTTCTTCTGTTATTCATCTTCTGTGCTGGTGAAAATATCTTGAAGAAATGTGTGTCTCTGTGTGTGTGTGTGTCTCTGTGTGTGTGTGTGTGTGTGTGTGTGTGAGCAAGCGAGAGCGCCCTCTGAAATCTAGGCAGCTAAAAACGAATGAGATCATTTATCCGCTATTAACGCCCGGCCATTTATAGATTTTAATGAAATCATAATTGCCAGATTAATATAAGTTTCACTTTGGGCAGGGACAAAAGTAATAGGGACGAAACATAAAATTATTTTACCCCCATATTCATCATTTTCTGTTGGACTGGGTAGAGAGATAAAGTTTAAAATTAGCCTCCCGTTAAGAGAAGCCTCTGACGGATGGCGCTGGATGATAATTAAATTGAATTATCAGCGCATTTTATTTCTGAGCATAAAAGATTGTTTTAGGGAGGAAAAGACTGTGGTAAGAAAGTGAAAGGCAGTGAAAGAGCTCTAACTTTGGTGGGTTTTATCTTTTCATCTGTTTGTAAGGGCAGGGGATCGAAAGGAAAATTAGTTCATAGTATTTTATTATAAATGCAGGAATAAAGATCATGAAGCTGATTGTCTTCGAGGACAAGATTTTGGTGATAAATCCTCGAAGAAATGCACAATGTGAACAAAAGATCATCTATTGTGAAGCATATCTTCATGAAGCTAGCAACAGGTTTGGGTCTCCTAGGTTCCTAGGAAAATGAACTTTGTGGTAACACTTGGGGAAAAAAACACATATACTTTTATCCAATACCTTTTGGTTTTAGTTTCAAATAATTGATGTTACAATTTGTTTTTTTATCCATTAATTGTTACATTTAATGTCATGAGAAAACAAGAAAGAAAAACTAATATAATGCATTAACTCTTTCATACTTATTTTATAGCAGCTACTGGATAAACAGTCATTTCCTCACCAGAAAAAACACTTATTATGTTCCTGTCTCTGATTTTCCCTCCTTTCATACTTTATAGGATAATTGATGCTAAATAATATTTGATTAAACGTTGTATTATTTGTTAATTAAAGGTAAAACATCAAAGGTAATCATTTTCCACAAATTATTTTTTTATGGCATTAAATTTCACCAGTGATCTGATCAGATCAAACCTGCTTCATGCTTGTGATCTCTATCTCCTGTCCTTTATGTTTTTTTCTGGATATAAAAGCCCTTGTATCTCTCTTCCCCTTCACATCACTCTTTCAGATCAAAGCAGACATTTTTATTTATTCCACAGCGTTCTGGTCTTCAAACCCCCGGGCCGCCTTTAGCTGCAGCAATATGGAAATCACGTCCTAGTGAGAGCTGAACGGTAAACCTCGGCGAGCTGTGGAGTTTACGGCATTTAGGCTTGTGTTGAATTTTGCTGAATTATTGAAGGATGCACATGGAGACGAGACACAGGTCAAAGATAAGAAACTGAACAGCATAAGAGAAACGGAGTTAAATTTTCAATTAGGATTTTATGGAAATGAAAAAAGTATGTTATCACTGATCTCTCTACCCTCTAGCACTGGACATCAGATCTTCTTGATCTTCTACCCCTGCTCCACTGATGCCTCCATCCTCAACCACGGCTCCAGTGATTGATCTAACACTTACCACTGCTTCACTGATCCCTCCATCATCGACCACTTCTCCACTGATTTCTCTACTGATCCCTCCATTCTTTCCCACTGCACCGCAATCCCTTCATCATCTTAGACTGCTTCACTGATCTCTCCTCCACCACTGCTCCACTGATCCCTCCAACTTCTATACTACGATTGGACCACTGATCCCTCCATTCTCTACAACTGCAACACTGCACCATACTCCCCTCATTGTTTACCACTGCTCCACTGATCCCTCCATCATCTACCACTTTTCCACTAATTTTTCCATCCTCTACCACTGTAACACACTCCCTCCATCATCTACCACTACTTCACAGACTACTCTATCCTCTACCGTTGGACCACTGATCCCACTATCCCTGACCCTAACCAAATTCTCTACCAATATTACACTGATCCATCCATCTTCTATCATTTCCCCACTGATCCCTCCATCATCTAACTGCACCATGCTCCCTCTGATCTTAATCTGCTGCTTGACTTGTCCCACTATATCTCAGGGTACTGTATAAGGAAGGTCTGCTTCAGGATTCTTCTTCTTCTTCAATTATTTTTTTTGGTAGATCTTTTACTTAATCTATGAACAGCGGAGCTTCTAGCACTTCAAATCTTCACCCAGTACTTGGCAAATCCTGGGCATCTATTGAAAAAGAAACTTGCTTTTATCACTATTTTCTCTCCCAACAGAGTGTTTTCACTGATGGTATTCTTGGCCGGCTTAAAACAGAACCAGTATAATAATGATTTATTGATAAAAACTTCACAGAATTTTTTTTTAAGTCGCTCTGGATGACACGATCTGCCAAATGCAACAGATGTAAATATCAATTTGTAAAAAGTTCTAAGGTAAAAAAAAAAAAAAATATATTGAAATTTTTTTTTTTTAATTAAAGAAAAATAAGAGCCCTAACTCCACCCCAATCCTAACCATTAGCAACTCACAAAAAACACTAATGAATTGGGTTAATTGATGGGCGGGGCTAAAAATGATAGGGCTGGGTTAATTTAGGTTGATAAAATAATTGTCTCATAATTATATTACAACTTTCAAAAATGAGGTGTACTATTGTAGTAGGCAGTACTGATAAACAGTAGAACTTTGCAATTCATGTTAACGTACATCAAACTAGAGACTATAAATAAATGTCGAAATTACATAGTTAAGTGTTTTAGGGTAAATAAATTACTCAAGTAAGTTATCAAATCATAAATCATGTTCCTTAAGAATGAATGGTTTAAAGCATGTACATTAAACAAGTCGCTTGTAATGTAGCTTTAGCTTGTTGAATTGCACAGAAGTATTTTACAAACAAATTTCCCAAAAAAAGGAGAATGTTTGTCATATTTAAATTCCTTGATTGATTTCTGATAGATTTTCTTGATTTATCCTGATCAAGATCCCAGAATTAGGATGACAAGTTACTTCCTGTCAGTTATAGCAGATATAAACACTTTCCTTTTTTTCCTCATGTTTGTAATGAATAAGACAAAAATGCATTTGTCAAGTGAGAGTCAATGTAAAAGCATGAAAGGACTGACACTGGAGACCAGTACATAAAAAACAAATATACTTCATTTTTTTTTCTTTTTTTTTTTTTTTTTTTTATGTAATTCCCAGATCCCAAGTGTAACTCTGACACGAGTGGTGTAAAATCATGCTGAAGGTTTTTTGGGTGCATTTTTTTTCTTGTCCTCCATGCAGACAGGTGAGCAATGAAGTCGAATGAGATGTCAATAGTCACATATTGAGAATTGAGGAGACCCTGAAAATGTCACAGACACTAAAACACACACCAGACATTCCGTCTGTCTGATTCTGTCTCACACTAACACACAGAAAAAGAATACATGCATACATGAATGAAAAACCTGAATAGATGTTGTACGCTTGTGATGGAAGGATAGGAATAGAAAGATATCCGTATTTTTCTCTACACAATTTGTACAAAAAAGTAAACTAAAATAAAAATGAACAAAATCTCTAAAAGGCATTGGCCGGCGTGCTGCGGATTCATATTTCATGTTCACCTTGTTAAATACAGATTATTAAAACAGCGCTTTGGGCGAGATTTCTAATTGCTTCAAATAAAACGTAGTGTGAGGCACGAGAAGGGCAAAGGGAGTACGAGAAAGAGATTTTCTCTAAGTAGTTGATCAAAAGCTTCGGACTAATGAAGTTTTTTTTCTCCCCGGCTTTTTCAAGACCACTTCCCTCAAACCTCCTGGTTTAATTGCTTGTGCTGTAGAAAATTCTGGAACAATTAATTGGGAGCAAGGTGAACGAAAACAAAATCTCTGGATGTTAATAAAAGGGGGGAGAATGGTATTTTTTCTTTTTTGCTCCATCACTGAAAATAAAAAGGGAATTGTGTTTTAATGTTAAAGATTTCTAGCAGTTTAACATGCTGGAAGCGGAGCTCCTGTCATCTGAGTTGAGCTGCACATCACGTAAGATTGATACATCAATCACACGGCCCCCATGAGATCGGAGAATACATCAATCACACAGCCCTCATGAGACTGGGGAATACATCAATCACGAGGCACCGTGGCATCCTGGGAAAGGCCAAAGCGGCTGCTCCATGCTGCGAGAAGCTCGAGCCGGACGTTTCTGATCAAAAAAGCATCCAGATCTTGAACTTTTTTTAAAGAAATACGGACAAACTGAGGAATTGTAAGTTATTATATATGCGATGATGGTAGTAAATGTGCACAAGTGGCTTCTTTTAGCAGAGGCATGACACCAAATTAGTTAGCGTCGGTGTCAAGGCCATGACCTTCCACCTTCCACCTTACCATGAGTTGACAGCTGACTGTGGTCATTAAAAAAAAAAAACACAACAAAAAACAATCACTTTGATAACAAAAACCTATTAATCATTCTTCGGAACAATGTGATCCTAGTCAGGGTCATGGAGGATCCAGGTTGGAAGAAATGTGGGGGAAATGTGGTGACCCTGTCTAACAGATCCACGGTCCCCAGTTTGATCCTGAACTGTGTTGAGTTCTACGTGTTTCCTCCTGTTTCATACGGATTTCTTTCTCCGGTTTTATCCTGATGAAATGACCCTGTTTGTGGACACAGAGATATTGACCACAGAAAGAGGATGAACTGCGAAACTGGACAAGATGGTTTTGACAAAGAGGACAAGAGGGGTGTGAGATGAAGGACATGAGAGGTCAGGACCGGAGTCTTTGTACAGTGAGGACAGGAGGCATCTGACAGTGAGTGAAAGAGGGGACTGACATAAAGATTAACAAGTCGGACATGGAGGGCAGCCGAGGTCTGGGATAATAGAAATGAGGGGTCTTCTTCAGAAGACAGAGAGGGTCTGATACAGAAAATGTGGGATGGGTTTCTGGCAGAGGACAGGCAGGATATGATGCGGAAGACAGGAGGGGTTTCTAGCACAAAATAGGCGGTGTCTGGTACATAGGACAGGAGGGGTCTCTAGCAGAAGATACTGTCTGATACTTTCAGAGTCTGATACTGAAGACCAGAGAGATTTTTGCCACACTATAGGTAGGGTCTGGTCCAGAGAACAGAAAGGGTTTCTTGGTGAGGACAGAGAGGGTCTGGTGCAGAAGACATAAAAGTTTTCTGGCAGAGGACAGGCAGGGTCAGATACTGAAGACAGTAGCGGTTCTGGAACAATATAACCAGGTTCTTGTCCAGACAACAGGAGGGGCTTTAGGCAGAGAACTGAAATGAGCATTCAGACAGGAAAATATGTTTTTTATGTAAAAGATCTCGCACTTGACACGTTTGATTCTTCCTCCTATTCAACTGGTATGAATAGATGATTCTTTAGTGTAGGTAAAGAAATGATTTAGAAACCTAGCTTATTCTGAACATGAGAATGTTCGAAACTACACTCATCACTTTTTCTCTCTCATTCTTTTTGTATTTATTTTATGGCATGCGTAGGCTGCACTTTTCTCTTCTTTGTGATTGATAACTTGCAAACCTTCTGTATCAGGCCAAGGCAAAACAACTGCATGTGAAGTAGAGGGAGAAGAAACCGTCTCGAGATTTCTCTTTCCCTATGCTTTTTCTTTTTCTGACGGCAACTCAAAGCAATAAAAGACTATAGCTGTTCACGTCTCTCGAGCTTTCCCCAACTCTCTGTTTTGCCTCTCTTTTTCACCATTCTAATAAATTAAAGAATCAGTGGGGTTACAGAAGGCAGTGTGCTGTGCATTAGATTTGATTACGCCTTTATTTCCTCCCGCTGTTATTGCTTAGCATTTCTCCAGAGGACTCTAGAGCTGCGCATGCACCGGTGCAGCCGGGGGAAGTTGTGAGGACGGATGGTACACAAGGTGGCAGAACGAGGTGAGCAGTTCAGTGTTAATAAAAGCGAAAACGGCAGATTCTCGGCCCCAGTCAGAAGTCAGCAGACCTCAAGGACACACGTGGCTGGTGAGGAAAATAAAATCAATCGCTCTCTTATTCTAATGGAACAATGAAAACCCGGGTCTCGGGACAGGACGGACTTATTGGTCCAGTGAAAAGAATATAATTACATTACGTCACATGCCAGAATATGCCACTCGATGAAGTTCAGATTCAATAAAGTCTAAATGTCAGCCTTTATGTTGAAAAATTTAATTACCAGTAGCCTACTTAAAGAGGAGAGTAAACCTGGAACTACACAACAAGTCAAGAGCAGTGTTTTGGATTGCACACTTTCACCAATAATGTACAAATATTATCTTTACAATGAGACACAATGCAGCAGCACCAACAGTATATAATAGACACTCGAAAAGAAGCGGAGACCTCCACTGTGTTTTTCAGGGGGTCTAGAAATTTGAAAATGGCCAACAAGTCGAATATGGAGGTACAAAGCAACAAAAGCAACAAGATGGATTTGGATTCACGAAGCTTAAAGTTTTTTTGTAAAATCTTTCCCACACAAACTTATTACGTTTGCTTTGTCTAATCAGTGCACTCTGTTTAAATGTCTGCATGTGTGTGTGTGTGTGTGTGTGTGTGTGTGTGTGTGTGTGTGTGTGTGTGTGCGTGTGTGTGTATGTGTTTGTGTGTGTGTGTGTGTGTGTGTGTGCTCGTTTTATCCGGCTCCGCCCTCCATTCGCAAACCGGCGCACCTCCTTTGCACCATCTGTCACTTCCGCATATTAAGGGAGTGAATGAAAGTATAAAGGATGGAAGGAAGGAATTAATTAATTTCTGAATGAATAAATTGAATTAATAAATAAGTATCTTAAGTGTTTTTTAAATGCAGAGATTTGTTTAAGTATGCTGAAAAAGTAGGAGTGAAGTAGAATATATTACATATATTTAAAACATACATATACATATATTTAAAAAATGAAATATTAAATGTAAAGAGCACACACACACACACACACACACACACACACACACACACACACACACACACACACACACATATCTGTATAACTCAAATGAGGTCTAACTAATGTAAACTATTTAATAAAATGTTTCCATTTATTCAGTATTAATTTAATCAATTTAATTTGTGCTAATTTATTTATATTTAATTATATAATTTTTTTCAAATTAAATTATTTAAATTAATAGATTTAATCAATAAAATTAAAAAGTGTGTAATAGTGTAAACTGTTGATCAGAAATATTAATACTGACAAATAAATACAATAATAACAAAAACAAAACATTTTATGCATTTCTACGTTTTGCATTTCTTCCCTCAACTGTAACAAAATTGAACAGAACCGTGAATATCGTGTTCCGTTGCACCCCTATTGGTCACCGGTCAATATTACATTGTATCTATAGTAACAGCTCATTTACAGCGATTTTACATTTCATATTATTACGTTACATTACAGGAACTTACTGGTTTTGTTTTGTGCTTGTGCTCTGTTTGATTTTGACTCCTTTGTGGAAGGATGTCTAGTGTCCAGTCTCAGAAACAAAGCTGTACAGAGTCTCACCAGCACTAAAATCAATTGCAGAACTCCAAATGCTGCTTCCTAACTTGTGCACTAAACAGTGTATAGGGTTTAAATCTAATGCACAGTGAGACACTGAGAAACATTATCTAGGTCTCGAAAGTGTGGAAGTGAAGGACAGTAAATCTGGAAAAGTGTTCGCAAGTGGCTTCTTCAGCAGGCGTATTACAGTAAAGCAGTTAACCTTGATGTCAAGGTCACGACCTTGACCATTGCACCCTATTAAACAGTATTTGACAGCCTGAGTGCGGCCAGCTGCCTTCCCGAGAAACTATTCCAGACGATACGATGGATAATAACACACACACACACACACACACACACACACACACACACACACACACACACACAAACACACAAACACACAGACTGTCACAGTCTTGACAAAGAGAAAAACTAAATATATTTGAAATAAAATTGTTTATGGTCTGCCGCACAAAATAAAAATCAATGCCCTATTATGGAAATAGGATCTGCAGATGAATTAAAGCTTAATGAGGTTTTCCGGGAAGAGCCTTCCACTCTCTACACACACACACACACACACACACACACACACACACACACACACACACACAGAGGGAGAAAATCTAAACTGAAAAGGAGTTCAGTAATCATCTTCATGTCATGTGATGAAATCAATAAATAAACATTTAATGAAGAGCTGCAGAACATCCTGGTGTGTGTGTAAAGAGAGAGTGAGTGATGAGTGTGTCCCTAGTGTCAGAATACACGAACACACCACTACACATCATTAACACACACACACACACACACACACACACACACACACACACACACACACACACACACACACACAAAATTCACCACCACCCTAAACCTACACTCACCCTCATAACCACACAAACACACATATACACACATAAATCACTAACACCTCACATTTACACACTCCCCCGTAACCACACACACACACACACACATACACACACACTCATACACCAACACACACAAATCACCACTACCCAAAAACTACACACACCCTCATAACCATGCAAACACAAAAAACTAATTACCACCACCCCAAACCTACACACACCTGCAAAACACACACAAAACACACACACTCTTTCACAAAACTATACACACGCACACACACACACCAGCCTATAAACAAAATATTGTTGTGTCATAAAGAATTACAGATTTCTGCATGAGTTTATTTGAGGTTTTAAACAGGTAGCACAGCGATTATGATGGACGATAAACGTTTGAGACGGAGAAAAAATCTGCTTTTAATGAGTTTGGAACTGGAAGTGTTTGGAGCAGGTGGTCGTGTGAGCCGTGACCTCAGACCTTTTATTTTTTCGCCTTTTAAGACTATTGAATGTTGAAATGAATGAATAATAAGTGTCACAAATCGTGCATTTACAAGCTAAAACCTAAAAGCTACCTAAAAGCTTTCGATGCTTTCATTCACTACGTCACGTCACGTCACACACACACACACACACACACACACACACACACACACACACACACACACACCAACACGTTGGCAATAATTATACTTTTTTTTTTTTTTTACTTTTTTATTCATTACATTCTTCCTAAAAATAATAGTATTTATTTATTTATTTATTTATTTATTTATTTATTTATTTATTTATTTATTTATTTGTTTGTTTATTTGTTCTTTCTTGCATTTCATATCTGCTCTCATTTGGGGTTTGAGCCGTGTTGTTGTGTTGTTGTTGTTGTTGTTGTTGTTGTTGTTGTTGTTGTTGTATGTGAAAAGTGCTTCATACGTGTCACCTGTACATTTCAGCACAGCAAATTATTCTTTTGTTGCATAACCCAGTGATGTTAGGAAGCTGGGGTCAGTGCATAAGTTCTGGCACAGTCCCCCTGCAGCACAGAGGGTTAAGGGCCTTGCTCAAGGGCCCCAAGAGTGCCAGCTTGACGATACTGTGGCTTGAACCCAGAGCCTTAAACAGAGCTACCGCTTCTTTTTAAACATCCCATTCCACATGGAGTCTCTATTTACTAATCTAATATCCTTCACTCTTCTGGCAAGATGTTTCACTAGATTTTGTGGAGATTTTTGGAGATTCTTTCAGCCACAAGGGTGATAATAAAATCAGGTACTGATGGAGGTGAGGTGAGGAGGCCTGGGGTGCAGTCAGCATTCATCCCAATAGGGTTGGAGCTCTATAGCAGGAGATCTTGCACTCCGACGTTCTCATGTAAAGCAGATCTTCATGGAGCTGGATTTGTGCACAGGGTCTTTGCCATGCTGGAACAGGTTTGGGTCTTCTAGTTTAAGTGAAGGGAAAATTTCATACTGCCACATTCAAAGACGTGCTACACAATTGTGTTGCTTAAAGTTTTGGGAAGAACCACATACAGTATGGGTGGAAGAGTCGGGTGTCTTAATACTTTTGGTTATCCAGAGTGGGTTATGTTTCTCTTTTCTGGTTCTTTCTTTGGCTTGCTCAGATGATGATGTGTAATATAAAATAATTATAAACAAAATCGGTTAAGTAGATACTCATATTAGATTTTTGCCACTGTTTGGATTTATCAGTGTGTGTAATGGGGTACAGAGGCAGCCGGGCGTGACACCAGATCAGCCTCGTGCTGTCAATCGCTGGACAATGTGAGGAGAAAGAAACACACACACACACACACACACACACACACACACACACACACACACACACACACACACACAATAATGTCTCATTGAGGAACAGTAATGTAATAAGCTGCTGTCTATCACAACCTATGTGTGTTTTATGAGAAAGGTGTTAAAATATCGGATCAGAGCAGCAGGCTGGAGGATCTTCTCCTGAACAACAAAAGAAATAAACCATATTTTAAACAAAGGCACTATAAATCTACTTCATATGTACAGTTTTTACAGGAGGATTCTATTCGAGGATGTTTCAGTCTGTTCTTCAATTCAGAAGCAACTGAATGAATTCCAAGAACTTCACATCTGTAATATACCATGGAGAAAATGTATATATATATATATATGTTTACTGAGATTCTTTTTCATCAGAGAATTTTATAGATTCTATTTTTATTTTATTGGAATTCTATATTTTATTTTACATTAAATTATAAAATGAAGTAAATTGTTACTACAGTACAGTACTGTAGACAGTCACAGGTTTTTGTTTATCGCGGGCCGTTTGGAACGTAACCACCACGATAATGCACCCGTGCACAAAGCCAGCTCCATGAAGATATGCTTTGCATGGGTTTACATATAGTGGAAGATCTATAACCATTTGCCGTAAATGAATCTTTATTTAACACCAAGACAGGACGAGGATCCGAGGTCAGATGAAGCACAGCCATAGATTCACAACCTGAAGAAAAGCCAGAAATCTGACTAGATCCGACGTCTTCTGGTTCTGCTCATCGGCAATCTGCTCACGAGGGTTAGGGAGTGTACTGTACACTGGTTAGATCCGACATCCCCTGGTTCTGCTCTTTGTTAAATAAATGAAAGTGGTTTAACTGTAACCGTTCGACTCAGAAGGGAGTGCAAGGAGTCATGATGCATTTTCCTGATTAATGAAGCCGAACGCATTTCCTCGGGAGGGAGTTCTGCTGGAGATGTTTATCACGTCTGGAGATCATCGCAGGCTTTACGAATCTCGGCATAAATAAAGATCGATTCCGACGGCTCGTTTCTGGAGATCCGTGAATGCATAAATACGAGGTTAAAGTTCAGGGCTGAGGATGGGGTTAGAATGGCGTCTATGCGGAATGCAACATGTCTGAAAAATTCTACTGTTCAAGAAAGCAGGATATTATACTGAAACAGAGCTGGAGTGGAAGTTCTAAATCTGTTATTGATTTGTTATATGTATCTAAAGTTATAATGATAACAGTTCTGGAGATTTTAGAAAAAAATATATAGCTCCACGTCTGATTGTTATATCTGAAAGAAATTCAGTTGTGCAGATGCGTAACCCGATTCTGAAAATGCATATAACTTTTTAATTTTGCAACAAAGTTTTTGTGTGATTCAGAACTCTGGAGGCGAATTAAACTGATGAAACTGCCAGATTTAAAAACAAGTAATTAGTTAAAAAAATTAATAAATAAATTAAAAGCATATTTAACTTAAAAAATTAATACAAAAAAATCCAATAAATCGAAGCAATTATAAAATAATCTTTAACTAAGACTTATAGTGTTCTACTAAAAATAGAATATTATTACAAATTTTATTTGGTTGAATTGAACCACATGACTTTCACACATTATTATTTATCAGCACTGCACAGTATTTAGCCAAAAGTATTGGGACACGTGATAAATCCAGCAATATCTTAATCCAAATTTGGAGGCACACAATTGGATACGGCATTTTTGAATGTGGTAGCATGAAATTTTCCCTTTACTTTTTTCATTTTACCACCACAAATCCAGCTCCGTGAAGATCTGCGTTACATGGGTTGAAAGATGTGGAAGATCTCCTCCTCTAAGCTCTGATTTAGCTGTGATAAATGGACATTCGGTGCAACCCAGATGAGGATGAGGTTCCCTTTTGAGTCTGGTTCCTCTCAAGGTTTCTTCCTTATGCCGTCTCGGGGAGTTTTTCCTCACCATAGTTGCCACTGGCTTGTTCATTAAGGACAAACTTACACTTAAAGAACATTTTATTCTTTTTTATCACCACATTATCTGTATAAAGCTGCTTTGAGACAATGTTTATTGTTAAAAGCTCAACACAAATAACATTGAATTGAATTGAATTGAATTGAATTGAATTGAATTGAATTGAATTGAATTGAATTGAATTGAAATAAAATAAAATAACCCTATTGAACAGAACGAATCTGAACGTTGACTGCACCCCAGTCCTCTTCTCCTCTCCTACACTGGTACCTGACTTTACTAACACCCTTGTGGCTGAATGAATCTGCACAAAATCTAGTAGAACATTTTTCTGGAAGAGTGAAGATTGAAGGTTATTATCACCAGAAAATGGGAACTCGATGTGAAATGGGATGTTCAAAAGCACCTAATCTTATGTTCAGGTGTCCACCAACTTTCATATAATATTATTTTGTTTATGTTTTGGTTCCTTTGCAGTATTTGTCGGTATTTCAGAGCGCGTCCTCGTCGCAGAGAGAGCGTTTATCACGGCCGAGTGATCAAGACAGAACGAGAAACTATTGGGAATGATGTTTACCGTACATCGCTCCCTATGTACTCATTAAGAAAGACACCTGCAACTCATCACAACGTGTGTGTGTGTGTGTGTGTGTGTGTGTGTGTGTGTGTGTGTGTGTGTGTGTGTGTGTGTGCTCAGGTGTGGTGTGTGTATTACCTCTCTGGGACATGAATCCTGTTCACATGGAAACCTCCTGATGCAAGTGTTTATTTCTGAACTTTAGCTAATATATAGAAGGTGTTGATTTTTATGATTTTATGATCGATTTATTAGCTTTGGTTAGAAAGCTCTCTGTGTGTGTGTGTGTGTGTGTGTGTGTGTGTGTGTGTGTGTGTAGTGTGTGTGTGTGTGTGTGTGTGTGTGTGTGTGTGTGTGTGTGTGTGTGTGTGTGTAGTGTGTGTGTGCTCAGGTTAACTGCATCAGAATATCGATTTGTTCCGAATCACCGCTAATGGATATTGATTCAAAACTAACTCAGTGGTTACTCAAAACCTAATGCTGCTAATGAAGCCTTTCTAAACTGGACTGATATACAATGTGTATTGCTCCATGAGTGTGTGTGTGTGTGTGTGTGTTTGTGCGTATGTAAGAATTTGCAATATGATTCAATCCTATACATTTCAGCTTCTGAATTCATTCTTTCAAAAATAAAAGATCTAAACAGGAAGTAAGCGTTTGAGAAGCTGTGCAAGATTCCCAGGGCATCTGGTTGAGACCGGGGTGATGTTTACCAAGGCCAGGATCCTGAGGAACACGGAGGAACACTGTCATCTAAGGACAAGGTTTTACTTTTATACAGAAGCGACCAGGCAGTCTGAGATGTTCATGCAGTCATTCAGAGATCAGATGTATGAATCCCAACAAAGCCATCTGTGATCGCGAGTCATGAAAGCACATTTCTTTGCGCTCTTTGGATGTGAGTGTTGGCAACAAAATGCCCTCCTGTCAATCACAAGGTCATTAGCTAATCGTACGCCATTTGTGGGACGGTGTATGCAAAAGACGTCGGATAGATAGCATGAAGTATGAAGTGTGAGTAAGCCTCGTCCATTTACACGTGGTAGATGTAATGCAATAAATAATAAATAAATAAATACAATTAGGAAATAATTAAATAATGATAATCATCATCATCATCATCATTGTCTCCCAAAATAACTATTTTATAAACATATTTACCTTAGAATTTTCTGTTTAAATCCATAATTGCATTTATAATATTATTAATAATAAAAATAATAATAATAATAATAATAATAATATTTTAATAAAAAAAATATTATTATTTATCAAAATAGCTATTTAATAAAAATATATTACTCATATATATATATATATATATTTATATTTCTTTTTTTTGCAATTCCATATTTGCATTTATTATTATAATAATAATAATAATAATAATAATAATAATAATAATAATAATAATAATAATAATAATAATAATAATAAGCTCCCAAAATAGCTATTTTAAAATTATATATTACTCATAATTATATGTTTAAGTCCATAATTGCGCTTACAACCGTGGATAAAACAAGTCTAATAAAAAAAAACAACAACATAATGTTAAGTATGTTCAGATTGAATGTGTATTTCTTTACTTCTCAAGCATGCAGGTGTTCCACTTTGAAGTTCTACCTCCAGACTGATTGGACATGAAGCATAAATGGGTGTTTTGTTATATTTTTAAGCCAATTTTAGACTTGACATTTGACAGAACTCCTATCATACTTTTTTTGCACCACAGTGGCTCTAAAGCCTCACAAAAAGGTGTTGATTCATGTTCTATAACAGCAGGTGGGAGTTCCAGCTGGCAATCACGGGTTCCTATGAAGGCTCTCCTTCTCATACGTTATCGTTTCTATAATAATACCTCATTCAATGATCGCACACATCTTACACAGGGACTAAAAAATGTTGGAATGTTTTGTAAGGATGATGTTGATTAATTGTAGGAGTCTTCAGTTACAGCCAATCATGAAGCTGTGAAGATCCTAGGAAGGGCTTCAGAAAAGAGAGAGACTCCAATTTTTTTTTACAGAAACATGGACATTACACAACTAAAAACAGATCAAATGTCCAATGTGATATTCTTCAATAAATAATTTAGGATAAGAGGTGGTGGTTACAGTAGACTATTTTGGAGAAAACTACATGGTTTTGGAGTGGAAGATCTCCTGATAGAGAGCTTGGATCTCAACCCTAATGGACTAAATAAATGTGAATGCTGACTGCACCCTAGTTCTCCTCATCTCACCTACATCAGTACATGACTTTTCTAACACCCTTGTAGCTGAATGAATTTCCACAAAATCTAGTAAAACATCTACCCAGATGGGTGGAGCTTATTATAACAGCAGATGGAGAGAAAATGTGGGAAATGATGTTCTAAAAGGTGTCCACAATCTTTTCTTTGCTTGGGTCAGTTAACATCACATTAAATCATTGTTGATTATATTCCTGTACAAGCACACGATTGTGTTTTATATCTGGGTCCTTTAAAACATCATGAAGAATTGAAATCTGATCAACAAAGATTGAATGGTTTGGATCTACAACAAAATATCTAAAGATTTGTAGTGAAATTTGCTCCCTGGCGACTTCTCAGAGTTTAGCATTCTTCAGTGCGTACTTTCCAAAATAATTCCATTTTACCAGTGTTCTTGAAATCAAAACTGAAGTAAATGATACATATTTCTCACCTATTTTCTCCCCCTGGTTCTTTTCCAGTTTGCTCACATTACCGGTCACCACGGGTCCAGATGCCCGCAGAGAAAACAAAACAAATCGAGCACAAAATACGCTTTTCCTGACAATCACACTTCACCACGGGAGCACCAGCAGCTCTCGGTCCACACAAATACAGCCTCGCTGCCGCTGAGACTGAAAACACAGAGTTGCTTCACAACTCATATACTATAAATGCGGTGTTCGTCACAGAGGTCACTTTCTGTCAAAAAACGGATTGGGCAACGGATCAGACGCGAAACAAAACACTAATTTTCCTTTGAGACCGTATCTGGAGAGGAAATTACTAGCGTGTGCAAGAGAGCATGTCTTAAATCTGCAGCATTGTGTAATGCTTTAGCCAAATCCAGCTTCGCCCACAATCCCTAAACCTGAATGTGCCAAGCTGTTTTGCCCCAAGCTTCCTCTTGACTCCACCCCCTTTTCTTTAAAGCCGTCTCTAACCAGATCTCTAATACCTGGATCCACCACTTAACTACCATCGAACTCTGCCTCTTCTATTCTCCAAATTCATACATTTGGACAATGTTATAACACTGTTATTAAAAAAACCTTTGCGTGTCTCCGGCCCCTTATTTCTACAACAGAGAAAGGAGACATTTGGCAAAATAGTGACCTTGGGATTAAAAAAGAAGTCCCCAGGTGATGTTGAACAGCCCTCCCTCCAGAAGATATCAAGGATGCTGGAGCTGCCATTGTGAGGAGCCCTCGCTGCTCCCTTCTACAACACGCATAATCAAAATGAAGCACCATTCTTGTGATCACATTAACAGACGCGCTCACACTATCATCATTCTTATTAAATGGGTTAGACAGAACGCTCGGTGCACACCACTACAGAAACTATTGATATTTGTGTAAATAACGTAAAGTAAAAAGTTGCCAAAAAATAGTGAAGTTAAGTTCCGATACCAGAAACATCTACTTACACAGTACCAAAGTATTTGTATTTTGTTTCTTCCTATCTCTGTTCTTCAGCAGTTTGAGCTACAGGAACTCGTCTGTTGGATCAGACCACACAGACCAGCCTTCGCTCCTCACGTGCATCAATGAAACTCGGCCCCACAACCCTGTCACCAGTTCACCACTGTTCCTTCATTAGAGCACTTTTGATAGATACTGACCACTACAGACCAGGAACATCCCACAAGAGCTGCAGTTTTGGAAAAGCCAGACGTCACAATTTTTCGAACTCGTTCAAATCCGTACACTCGCCCATTTTTCCTGCTTCTAAAATCAACTTTGATAATGTCATGTGAAACCAAATCGTGTGATCCCCGTTTTTTTTGTGTGTTTAGAAAATGAAGGCAGAAAAAAAATAAGGTACAGATACCAAAAGCAACACTGTGCATGTGTGCGCGTGTGTGTGTGTGTGTGTGTGTGTGTGTGTGTGTGTGTGTGTGTGTGTGTGTGTGTGTGTGTGTGTAAGTTTGTGTGTGAGTGTGTGTGGTTCAATTTCTGCTGTTCTGTTCACATGCTGATTTCCCATCAGCCTGGGAAGAATGCTCTCACCGAGACCCAGCATTGCTGTGCAATGTGTGTGTGTGTGTGTGTGTGTGTGTGTGTGTGTGTGTGTGTGTGTGTGTGTGTGTGTATCTATGTGCTCTTTGTAGTGTGGAGAAACACAGCACAGTGATGATGGTTAATTTCCCTTGGTCTTGATACGGCCAGCATTCTTACTGGCTTTTCCGCACTCTTGTGTACACTTATACACACACACACACACACACACACACACACACACACACACACACACACACGCGTGCACACACACACACACACACACACACACACACACACACACACACACACACACACACACACACATATATACACATACTGTACGTATACACACACAAACACAGTGGGTAAGTGCAAATGGGGGCGTGGTCAGGATACCACTGAGTGATTGTACATTATCTGAAAAAGAGCAAATGAATGAATAGGGCCAATCAAATCAAGTACAATATAAATCCAAGCAGCGATACCAGGGGGCCAATCACTGGGGTTTGCTCAGAAATTTGAAGAGAGATGAAGTATTATTTACGATCAAAGCGGTTTTCTGAGAAATGCATGGAATAAAGAAAGCTCAGTAAACGTTTCAGAACAGCGAGAGGACGTTAGCTGTATATCAAACCGGACAGCTAAGAGTAAACACTATGCCGTGATGTGTGTGTGTGTGTGTGTGTGTGTGTGTGTGTGTGTGTGTGTGTGTGTGTGTGTGTGTGTGTGTGTGTTTTAATGTTTGTTTAAATAAAATGCCGATGCCTCAGTTATGAGGTTGCCATTTTCGCTGGAAGATTGTACACGATCACATCATCTAACAGGAATGATTAAATTAAAAGAATCAAAAGCATGATTCTAGGTATTTTAATTCTAAAGACCACTTGATTAAACCAGAATATTTATTGGATTCTTCAACTGAAGAATGTTGGATGATCTGAGAGAAAAAAATACATGTACTGGTTCCAGTCTGAAATATTTTCCAATAGCTGCATGTTTTGAAGTGCTTTATTTCTCTTGACTCCACAGCAACATGGAACCCCAGAAGAAAATATTCCACATGTTGACAAAGCTTTAAAATTGGAGATTCCTTTCAGAAATGGAAGGAAGCTGGTAGCTTAGTGGTTAGCGTTAGACTTTCAATTCACATATTTGTATTTGTAGAGTGCTTTTAACAATAGACATTGTCTCAAAGCAGCTTTACGGAGAAAAAGCAGTTATAACTTTGTATAAAATAAGGTATAATTTTAATGCATATAAGTTTGTTTCTTATAATTGTAAGTTTATCCTTAATGAGTGAGCCAGTGACAACTGTGGTGAAGGAGAAACTCCTTAAGATGGTATGAGGTAGAAACCTTGAGAGGAACCAAACTCAAAAGGGAACCTTATCTTCAACCTCATCACTGATTGTCCATTCATTACAGTTCCTATCTTGTTGAGGTGCTGTTCAGTGACTGGTGCTGAAATGCAGAACTGTTCATGCAACCTGTGGTCCTGAACCAATTGTAACTGGCTGTTGATATCAATTACAATACAAATACATCCATAAAGTTCTTGACTAGCTTAGAAACCTCATGAATGTTTAGGCCTTGAAACCATCTCCAGCTGGAGAATGTAAATGAGTTCAACAACATCTGTTGTAGTGACATTTGATATTGTTATACATTATATTCAGCATTAATATACAATATGAACAAACAAGAAATGAGAAAAGGCTAGAAAGCAGCATGGAAAAACATAAAAAAAAACACTCAGGAAGAAAGAACTGACAATTTATAATGAACACAAGGGAACAGACGAGAGTAAATAATTCAGAAACGGAATCAAAGAAATGCATGTGAGCTATAGTGGCAGAACTAGGAAGTCAAATATAATGACAAAAGTACACTTGCTGTGTTGCTTAAAGGTTTGACTGAGTAAAAAATGAAAGTAACAAAACTCCCCCAGAAATGGAAATAATGTTAAATCTGCTTGCAGACAACTTTATTTTGATGCTTATACATTTTTAGTTTAAAATAACAATACAAATCGGTTTATGTGAACTGTATCCCATACAAGTTGTGAGCATGATGTCAATTGATGCTATAGCTGCACTGCTATCAGTAATTATGTTGTAAAAAAAAAAAAAAAAAAAAAAACACACTGTCTGACCAATCAGAATCAAGAATTCAGTAATAGAATCATACATTTAACAGACAAATATGGCATTGGTTTATTTTTTTCCATATATTTTTTATTTATTTATCGTCTTAATGTTATGAGTGTAATGTCTTTTTTTGACCGTAAAAAAATGGCTGAAAAAGAAGCCCATTTATTCTCTACTTCAGGATCCTGAACAGGTTTCTTGCGGGTTGGTTGTCCTTGACTAGGAGATAAAATTGGTAATCTTTGCTCTGAAAGATGATGAAACAAAAAAAAAACGTGCAACAAATTATTAATTGCATATATTAATTACGCAGTGCACCCAATGGCAAACTGGAAACACTGCAACATCTGGTGCGTTAGCTGATTAGCTGATTAGCTGTTAGCTTACTGACCTGCATCAGTGATGCATTTCCTTTCACTTTAATTACATGAGCATGAGTATTATGCCAAATGAGATGGTATTCTGATTATGCATATTATTGTGCAGCCAAAGATTGATTACATGTTTACATGCAAAGACAACGAGGCGAGCATTTGTAATTAGAAAAGTGCAAGGCAGGATGGAAAGGGTCGGCGAGGTAACGGAGGTAAGGGCTTCGTGTGCGAGGTAAGAAAGGCTAATAATAAGCATAATGAGGAGGAATCGGAAAGATTGGTGGCTTACTTGTTTAAAGTCCTGTTTTATTGATGATCACTGAGTCACTGCTGAGCAACCCCTTATTCACACCCTAATTCCTCTGATTTAAGCCTGGATTGGATTCTGTCTCAGACGCAAGTAACTTTGGATTATCGGCCAAATGATTTATTGTAAATGTAAATATTTGCTAAATGGATCGCATTGACAACAAGAGGATAAAAACACCAAAGAAGTACAGAAAGTACAGTAATTAAGGAAATACACTATTCGGACAAACAGTTACGGCATTAGATTTATATGTGCTCTTTTTAAAACATCCCATTTCACATGTAGACCCATTTACTGTAATTATAACCTCTATTCTTCTGAGAAGATTTTCCACTAGATTTTATGGCGATTTTGTTGGGATTCATTCAGCCACAAAAATGTTAGTAAAGTCAGGTCCTGATGTACTTGAGGTGAGGATTCAAATTCATCCAGTTCAATAGGTTTGGAGCTCTATAGCAGGATCCATGTAACAAATATCTTTATAGGGCTGGCTTTTTGCTGAAACAGGTTTGGGTCTCCTAGGGAAAATTTCATGCTACAACATCCAAAGATGGCATATACAAGTGTATACATCCTAATTTATGGGAATAGTTTAAGAAAGAACCATATATGGCTAAAATTCAGGTGTCCCAACACGTGTCCATGTAATGTAGCTGTGCTTTCTTGTTGAGAGAGGGATGATCTTTCTAACCTGTCAATCACAATGAATAGCCAATCATGGATTGTACACTGTGTGCATTCATGAGATAGAATGGAGGGCAAACTACAACAACACAAAAACACAATTAGAGCTTCTTATACTCATAACACTGTTCATACAAAATAATGTATTTATATTCCATTGTATCCCTAATTAACATTTTTGATATGTTAACATATAGAAATGCAAACACGCATATTTGCATTTTGTCATTTCGCAAGCATTAACCCAGTGCACGAGTTACAGCTAAACACATTTACAAACACAAACACATTCACACGCACTCACAACCTTTAAATATAAAGGTCGCTGGTACTCAGCAATTGTATGTACAGAATAAAGGTTGTGCTGTCATTATAACACTTACACACTTACACACACACACAGACACACACACACACATGAACCCATACACACACGTGTATAGAAATAATACAAATATTCATTCATTTATCTGCAGCATTCTTGGGCGGAATCATGGTGGACCTGAAGCCTATCCCGGAAATAAACACAAGGCACTGGATCTTTAGATTTAAAGGTCATGAGTTAAAATATCAGCCACACCAAAATGCCACTCTTGGGCCATTGAGGAAAGCCCTTAACCCCATTTCTGCTCAGTTGTATGAATGAGATAATTGTAAGTCATTTTGGATAAGGGAATCTGCCAAATGCTGTAACTGAAATGAATCGCTGGAACCATGTCTTGTGGTCTGATGAGACTCGTGTTTGGCTCAGATGGTGTCCAGCATGAGTGGTGACGCCCTGGTGAGGAGAACCAAGAAACATTTATCTTGCCTACAGTCAAGCATGGTGGTGGTATCATCATGGTCAGGGGATGCATGAGTGCTGCTGGTGCTGGGGAGCTGCAGATCATTGAGGGAAACATGGATTTCAATATGTACTGTGACATTCTGAAGCAGCCATCCCTTCAGAAACTGGGCTGAGTTTTCCAACATAATTACAACCCCAAACACACTGGCAAGGTGACAACTGCCTTTCTGAGGAAGGTGAAGGTGATGGAGTGGCCATATATGTCTTCAGACCCAAACCCTATTGAGCATTTGTGGGGATATAAAAGTGGAAGGTGGAGAAGCACCATGTGTGTAACATCCAGCAGCTCTGTGATGAAATTATGGAGGAGTGGAAGAGGATCCCGACAACAACCTGTGCAGCTCTGGTGAATTCCAGGCCCAGGAGGATTAAGGCAGTGCTACACAATAATGGTGCTCACACAAAATACTGACACTTTGGACACAGTTTTGACCTGTTCACTGAGAGTGTACTCACTTTAGTTGCCAGTTATTTAGACAATAATGGCTGCATGTTGAGTTATTTTTAGAGGAGAGTAAATCTGCACTGATATACAAACTGCACATTGACTTCTCTAAAATATATCCAAGTTTTATTTCTATAGTATTGTGATGGGGTGTACTCACTTTTGTGAGAGACATACTTTAACAAATGTTTTCATTTCTTACAACCTTCATTAATTCACTCCCTTGATATGTGGAATTGTCACGATTTTCTTCTTTAATGCAGCTCCTTCTGACCTTCTCTAAACCTCTCTATCAACATTCTCAAAGCAAATAATGCGTCTGTGGTGCTCTTCCTCGGCATGAAACCATACTGTTGCTCACAGATGGTCACCTCTTCTCTCAGCCTGGCTTCCACTACTCTTTCCCATATCTTCATGGTGTGACTGATCAACTTTATTCCCCTGTAGTTACTGCAGGTCTACACATCTCCCTTATTCTTAAAGATCAGTACCAGCACACTCCTTCTCCATTCTTCTCAACACACTCTCCTCACTAGTCAACACATTTCCATCTCCATCCTTTATTGCTCTAACTTGCAGCACATCCTTCTCAGCTCGGTCCCTCTGCCTGGCCAATCGCTACAAATTCTTTTCTCCTTCCTTAGTGTCCCACTTCTCCTACAGCTCCTCACCTGAGACTTATATGTAAGTAATGCTATTTGCACACAGATGTGTGTGTGTGTGTGTGTGTGTGTGTGTGTGTGTGTGTGTGTGTTTATTTACGAGTTGGCCCCACCTGTGTCGACACCTGGGCTCTAATTAACACCAGCAAGCTGTCACTCATCTCACCTGTCAATCAGCAGCGTGTATGTGTCGCTTTCCCAAAGGACGCCGTCTCACTAATAATCTCCATTCACACCTCATTATGCCTTAATGAAGGATTTAACACACTTAATGGCGCCACACAAGCACGGGCTGCCTTTAGCGGATAAACCAAACCCGAAAAAAATTACTCATTCAAACAAAAAATGGCAACCCGGCCCACTGTTGTGTTCTGTTCTTCCATTCCTTTCTGTTGTTTGTTCTTCAGTCTGGTGATGAATATGGAGAGGAGCATGGGCCATGCACTGCTTTCGTTAACTGTAATCATAATGTTTGTGCAGCACATCTGTATGGTTAGAGTGTGTTTAACAGATGGTACAGATTATTTCTCACATTGCTCAGGTCTATTAGGTCCTTCAGGTCCCCTGTGAATCTTATAAACATTGAGCTACATGTGTTCCTCCTAGTTCCTTCTCAGTTTCTCCTTGTGCTAACATAAACCCCCTATTTTCACCTAGTTCCTCCTTATTCCTCCTTAGTTACTCCTTGTGCCACCATAAACCACCTAGTTCCTCCTTAGATCCTCCTAGTTCCTCCTTTTGCCACCAAGAAAACACCCAGTACCTCCTTGTTCCTCCTCAGTTCCCACTTGTCCCACCAAAACAGCTCTGACTTATTTTGGCCGCCACAAGGCCTCTGAAAGTGTGTTGTATTATCTGGCACTAATAACATTAGCAGAAGATCCTTGTACGTTTCGAGATGGAAACTCAGGCCTTCATACTTTTGGAGTTCAGCAGATCCCAAAGAAACCCAGTAATTGAATTGGGATCAGGGGAATATGAAGTGCAACCGCTTGCAAATTTTTTTCATGTTCCTCAAAACATTCTTGAACAATGCCAGTGCCTCCACTGCCTCTCCTTCTCCAGAGTGCGTCCTGGTGCCTCCTCTGCCACAGGGAACTGACTTTTTTACCTTAAATATTAGTTATTTTGACCACAAATCACATTTGGTTTGCAGAAACTTCAAGGTTGATTGTAATAAATGCAAGATGTATAAAATAAAACAATTTAATTTTGACTACAGTCGGGGGAAATCAATCATTTTGTCCACTTTGTTGCATTTGTGGTATTTTTGTATTTATTGTAAAAGCAATCTTGAGGAAAAGATAGACTTCAGAACTCCCAAGAGTCGTGAAGGAACCTCGAGCGTGGTCCTTTGCCCACACCTGCTTTGCCTATGAGCTTGGATTGAATTCTTTCTCATTGAGTCACTTTTCATAAATGAATTCTGCTCCTTGGTGCGCCGGCTGCAATATATCATCTCACCCAATATACAGGTATTTGTTCACTCAGATGTTTATTTATTGCTTACTTTAAATCAGAATCCTCAATAAACTGGCAGCTACTACATTATTCATAACCATCCAATGAGTTTTTTCTCCAATTTATTTGAATTCATCAGTATTTTAAATAAAAAAAAATTCAGCTACCTGAGATGGAGATCGGTGCTCTACCATCCCCAGTGAACCCGTTCGATCACTGTCATCCCTGCAGAAACATATCTGAATGATGGCTCTTCTGATGCACCAGAGACATTCCATATATCACTGAAATGTCTAACTTCATGTCAGAGGCCCAGAAGCATAAACAGTGTCACTGGAAATTGACAGCGATCTCAAGAGAGCTCTTCCAGGCCTGGACACTCGAAATTAGGTGACAATATAGAAAAAAAATATTATGGTAGCATCTAAACCAACACCAACTGTATGTACAACCAGCTGCAGAATTATTGCTAACTTTTATTACAGCAAGCAAACAGTTCTTATACAGTGGAATTTATTTCTAATAAACCTTTTTTCTGTGGCCAAAATCAGCAATAATTTCAAATAATAAGATAATTTATTAAAATCCAACCACAATTCCCAAAAATGTGCAGTATGTACATAAACACAAAATGCAATGATTTGCAAAATTTTATACATCCATATTCTATTTACAATAAACAGAGAATATATACCATTTAAAAAAAAAAAAGGCCATTATGAATTTAATGGCTGCAACACATATAAAAAAAAATAGCTACAATGCCATGTTTACTACTGTGTTTTCTGTCTGAGGACATCTGGAAACTGAGGAGACCATTTGCTCAAGTTTTGGGAGAGGAATGTTCTTCCATATGTGTCTGATACAGGATTTTAGCTGTTGCAGTTCTGGGTGTTCTTTGTTGTGTTGTTTTGTTTCATGATGCACCAAATGTGTTTAAATGATGAAAGGTCTAGACTGCAGACAGGGACGTCCAGCACCCAGACGCTTCTACTACGAAGGCATGCTATTGTAATAGATGCACTATGCACTATGCATTGTCTTGTTCAAATATGCAAAATCTTCCCTGATGAAAAAGTCATTTTCTGAAAGGAATCATTTGTATATATCGTTCAGCATTGATGGAGTCTTTCCAAATGTGCAAGCTGCCCAACAGGCACTATAATGATTTTTTTTCTCCAGATTCTTTGAAACTTTTGATGATATTATGTTCTGTAAATGATGAAATATTCAGCTGTTTTGCAATTTTAGTACGAGGAACATTTCTGAAACTGTTTTTCGACACAGTCTTTTACAGGGTAGTGAAGCTCTGCCCATTTTTACTTCTGAGAGACTCTGTTTCTTTAAGTTACACTGTTTATACCTAATTTATTTACATTACATAAAATATTTAATGATTTTATATACTGTATATATATATATATATATATAATTTGTATTTAGCAATTAAAAAACACAAATTAAAATAAAAAACAATCCTAATCCAAATCATTATAATAATAATTTTTTGAATAATAATAATTAATATTAAATTATATATATATATATATATATATATATATATATATATATATATATATATATATATATATATATATATATATATATTATTATTATTATTATTATGTATAAATAACAAAACCATAGTGGGAAAGTATTGGCACCCTTTAATAAAAGTAATGTGATTACATACACAATAAATCTGCCTTTTTTCCATTTTAACAGTTGAAAAATTATTTTAAAAATGCGTTAAATTGAAAATGTAATATTTTACCACAAGAGTAAGATCCTGGGTTCTTTTCTATTCACCTGTTTTTTAATTTTCATATCTCAGATTTTTGACAATACCAAGAGCTACTGTCAAAAAAAACCTCTTTCAGTCGTACGCTTGAAGCAAATAATAAGAACGCTGGAGTTTGACTCGTTTCTGACCCGAGTGCTGCGGCAAATTCCTGCTGTAAAATCCCTCCTGCACAAAAAAACAGCAGCTCGAGTATCGATAAAGCTTTTTTCTTCCTCCACACTCCAAGGTAAGTGACTATTGCTGCACAGAACGAGAGGAATTATGCGATCCATTCCAGCAGTGTGTAGATACCACATAGCGAGTGGCCTCCGTCGCAGTGCTCAGATAAGCATCAGATTGTTTTGTGCAAGGACAAATTCAATGACACGTTTTTTTTTTTCCCTTTTTTTCTTCCGCAGTGATATTGTGTACGAATCTGCACTTTTACATTTTATCCCATTTAAAGCGACAAGAGATGGTGCAAATGGCCTTGATTTGACAACTGGTACCTTGCTGTAATTTCCTTCCTACTGTACCGTCCTAGTTTTTCGAGGAGAGTGAACCTCGTTATAATGTAATTAAGGACAAATAGACGATGAAAAAGCCTTGAATAAACATTCCCGAGGCGCCGTGGCACTAAACACACATCGGCGTCGGGTTCAGCTCGTTTTTCCTCACGCCGCAGTTTGACAGTTCGATATAACCGCAATATATCACACTGATTTGTTTTTGTTTGTTTGTTTCGGCTCATAAATACTCTCAACTGGCCAATGAACGTTATTTAGGGCTGATATTAAAAATACTGTATTGGCAAAAGTATTAGGACACCCGACTTTTCAAACTATATGAGGTTCTTCTCCAAACTGTTTGCAAAGTTGAAGGCACAGGATTGAATAGCGGGGTATTTTTTTAAGATTTTCTATTTCACTAGATGTTGGAGTGTAAGTGTGTTACTAAAGTCAGATACTGATGTAGGTGAGGTGAGGAGGCCTGGGGTGCAGTTCACATTCATCCCAATTGGGTTGAAGTTCCACTCCAACCCATGGTAACCAGATCTTCAAAGAGCTTAATTTGTGCACAGGGGCATTGTTATGCTGGAACAGGTTTGGATCTCCTAGTTTAAGAGAAGAGAACATTTTATCCTCTGAACCCAAGTCTATTTTATATAATTGTGTGCCTCTGAATTTGGTGTAACAGTTTAGGAAAGAAGCACATAGGGCTGGAAAACGTCAGGTGTCCAAAAACATTTGACACATATATGGTATATTGCTGATAAATATTATCTATCTATCTATCTATCTATCTATCTATCTATCTATCTATCTATCTATCTATCTATCTATCTATCATTTTATAATACTAATATTTTTACTAGTATGCTGGAATTCCTATTCAAATTTATTTATTATCTTGTTTTTTATTAAAAATATGAAAACATAAATTTAGACAAAACGTTTGTATTTTCTAAACGAAAAAGAGTTGCAGGTGCGTTACCCGATTCTGAATATGTGTAACTTTTTTGTGTTCTTTTTAAATACATTTATTATTCTTGAAAACTCCATAATGCATGAGCATTCTTATGCGTAGGTATCGTCTTCGTGAGAAATTTTCCAGGGACATGATCTTAGTTGGCGCCGCTATCTCACACACACACACACACACACACACACACACACACACACACACACACACACACACACACACACACACACACAGAGGCGTGTGAGATGGATGGCTAGGTGACAGTGAGCAGATGTGAGAGACTGATGAATTGTAGGGGCATCTGAAGTGAGAGACAAACAGCACTCAAAAGGCCGTCTGCTTTAGTATGCACGCATGCACAGGTGGCAACCTCACGCAGCAGTTGCATCTTGGGACATTATTGAGTCTAGCTCCAACTTCTACCCACTTGCAAAATGTACAAAAAAAGAAACAATGAGCTCGAGCGATGAAATCTTCAGCCATCTGTCAGCAAAGCGCACGAGTATCTGTCAGTCAAACACACGGCTTCAGAGCGAACCCATGTCTCTGATGGAGATCCTGAGGAAGGTTTAAAGACGATCTGGAGCATCAATAGCGTGTAAGTGCTATGGGTTTGGCTGTTTTTGTGACAGATTAAAAAAACAGTGGGTTGTTTTCACCGTTCACACCTGAGTTATTTTCTGTATAATTGCCATACACCCTTTAATCATTGGAGATGAGATGCGAGACCATGACCAAGAGGATACATTTCAAATCATAAGACGTTCACAGGAGAGTTAAGGAAGAATCTCTTTTTATTTGGTCTTCCCAATAAAGTTACAGTAGGCACAGGACTCGTCTAATAATCACTCGAACTTCTACAATGGATCACGTATCTCCTGTTCTTTAACATCTGCACTGGCGTCCTGTTAAACAGTGCATTGAATTTTAAATCCTGCTTTTAGTCGATAAGGCATTACATAACCTGGCTTCTTCTTATTTATCTGACCTTCTTTTAACATGATCGATGTCCTCATTGTCCTTAGTTCTCCCTTGTATGCGTTTGGCATCTCTGGGATCCCAAGCTTTTAGCTACACTGCTCCATACATGTGAATTTAATGCATGTTTCCATCTTTTCAGGCGGCATATTATTGAAATGTTATATGTATGTGGTATTGGTTGTATAATGTTTTATTATTTTCAATTGTTTTGTGCTTTTATTGTATGTAAGGCATCCAAAAATTTTAAATAAATAAATAAAAAAAATATTTTT
>JBCEWE010000339.1:211917-234417 GCA_039877035.1 Silurus lanzhouensis | reverse complement strand
TGTCCGTCCGTCTGCCCTTCTAGCCAGTCGTACCATTGGAATTTGGAGACATCTGTTTTTGTCATGGATTGTAATCGTTCAACTATATCGTGTTTGTTTGTTTGTTTGTTTGTTTATTAGTATCTTCCTAACCTAGATAGTAAAACTATTTTGTGTAAAGTTTGCTGGAAGATCCTTGAAGATCTTTATTGGTTTGGAGCTTGATAGCTAACTTTCCCAAGTTGTAAAACATTTGACCTTTTTAATGAGACAAACAATCAGATATATTCAGCAAAACAGCAATAATGTGAAGAATTCCAGCAGATTCTAACATGAAGATGTAAATGATCTAAAAGCAGATGATCATGATTTGCTTCTTCTTCTTCTTCTTGCGGCTGCTCCTGTTTCTAATGTCTGTTTTCTAATCCAGATGTACAACTGTAAGCAGATGTTGAAACTGTGTTTTTTTTTTTCAAGGGTTCAGCAGACGCGTTTTGGTAGTGGTGGGATTTGAACTCATGATCTTTCACTCAGAAGTCACTTCCCCGAAACCTTTTGCCATTTCTTCTCTACCTCTGTTCCTTGTTTCCTTTTACGACTTTTTTGATGCATTGCATTTTTCATTTTGATCGATCACTAACAAGCTGGGGCTCCTTCAGGGGAGTTTCCTGTGATGTTTTGTACGTTGGCTATTAGCGCTCTGAGGATCTCCTGCTGATCTCCAGCTTCCAGGCGATCGTCTTTCTCGCACGACTTGCAGCTTCGCCTCTGATAAGTCGAGTGCTTAGAGCTTTTTATCTCATCGCTCTAAAGCCCTCTAGAAGTGATCTGAATGTCAGACTTAGCATTCAGGCTTTATTCAAACAGCAAGATGCTCTGCGTGGAGATTCAATAATTACCGATAAAAGAGAGTCAAAGTCACTTGAGCAGAAATAGAATCAGATATTTAAAATTGTGGGCTCAGACCTGGCAGCAGTTTTGGTTATTTATGTATTTATTTGTTTATTTTCCTAAAAAGTAGTACTTCACAGCCAGATTTGAGCAGATCAACTATTAAATACAAACACCTCAATTGAAGCATAATAGCATTATTAGGGGGAAAACGTTCTGCTCAAATAATCCAGTTTCAATCCATTTTATTGAAGCTCGTTTGAGAACACTAAAACACTTCATAGAAATGAAGACAGAAACCAGAGCTCAGAATACATGAAGATTTAAGTGAAAACGTCTACCCTTCATCAGAAAAGGGGACACTGGAGATCAGTAGATTTTTCTGAAATGTTGCGTTCCCGCTCGGATCACCTAAACATCCATTTCAGCAAAGCTTCAAACTATTTACAAACAGTTTTGTCACCTTTCTCAAGCTATTTTTGCTTACAGCCACCTTCATGGCTCTGCCTTTATTTGGTGAACTCGAGTGAAGTTTGATAGATAACCCCTGGAAGATTTGTGAAGATGCTTACTGGTATGTAGCTTGTAGCTTGTTAACATCTTTAATATTTGCATTAACCAATCCAACAATGCTAACTTTCCCAAGATGCTAAACCTTTTAGCCTTTCAATGAGACAAACAATCATCAAATCTGCTGAATGAATTTAGATCTGACAGAAGTTTTCTGGAGAATCGACTGGAAATCTAATTTCTCTCTTACCAGTGTTAAATATATCCAGCAAAACACAGCATTGATGTAAAGATATTCCACACATCCTAAGATGCTTCAAAAGCTGATAGTAAGAACGAATTCATTCTTTTTTTTCTTTTTCTCCTAATTTTTTATTCGGCTTCTCCCATTAGGGGTCACCACAGCAGATCGACCGTCTCCATACCTCTCTGTCCTCTACATCTGCCTCTTTCAAACCAATCACCTGCATGTCTTCCCTCACCACATCTATAAACCTCCTTCCTGGCCTTCCTCTTCTCCTTTATCCTCAGCATTCTTCTACATATTTACCACATATTCCACCTCTGCACATGACCAAACCATCTCAATCTCACCTCTCTCACCTTGTCTCCAAAACGACCTACCTGCACAATCTCTCCAATAAACTCATTTCTAATCCTGTCCATTTTAGATGAAAATCTCAGAATCTTTAACTATGCTACCTCCAGCTCCACCTCCTGTTTTTCTGTCAATGCCACTGTCTCTAAACCATACAACATCTCAGGTCTCAGCACAGTCATAGATTTGTTTGATGATGTTAATATTTAGATAAAAACTAGCAGCATGGAAATGTAATTGCGGACAGTATTACTGCTAATCCTGAAGCACGTTTCAACATCTCTTCAGAAAAATCTATACAGTATATCATCACAGTATATTCTCTCTCTTCTAACATGATATGAACAAAAGTCTGTAGACACCTGAGCATATGAGTGTTATGTGATTTTTAAATATATCATTCCACCTTTGGTCCCCATTAGCTCTTATAATATTCTCCACTCTTTTGAGAAGATGTTCCATCAGATTTTGTGGAAATTCTGTGGAAATTCATGCAGCCACAAGGGTGTAAGTAAAGTCAGGTTCTGATGTAGATGAGGTGCTGATGCACATTTATCCAGTTCAATATGAAGGAGATCAGAGCTCTACAAGAAGAGCCAGCGCCCTGTCTCTATTTTTGAAGGAGGCTGAGGTCCTTTAACATCTGCTGGACGATACTGAGAATGTTTCATGAGACTGTTGTGGCTAGTGCTCTCCTGTTTGCTGTGGCATGCTGGGAAAGCAGGCTGAGAGTGGCAGACACAAACACACTCAACAGAAATTACATTCCATCTTAGACAACTCTTCTCACTCAGTACCTAAAACACTGGTCAGTCTGAGGAGTACGTTAAGTGAAAGACTCTTACAGTCACGATGCACCACAGAGCACCACAGGAGACCATTTCTACCTGTGGCCATCAAACTATAAAACTCCCCCCTCTGATTCCACGATATAGATATAGATGGTATAGATATAGTTATAAATTTTCAATCCACATTTATATAATGGTAATATCTTGGGCTATTTATATAATATTTTCTGTATAATAAAAATAATAATATTAATAATTAATAATAATAATAATAATTTTATATTATTTTAATAAATTATTTTACATTATTTTATTTTATGTATTGTAAGATCTTTAAAGTATTCTGATTCTGATGATTCTCATAAAGCAGGCCACTCAAGATCTTCCATTTTTTGACATGATATAATAAGCATAAAATTTTGGGGGTAAAGCTTGGAATGTAAACACAAAGGCTTTGGAATTTAGTCAAAAAGTCAAAAGGTTTCCAGAAGGCCACCACACCCACCACAGCCTGAAACCTCATGATCACCATGGTCACCACAACCCACCCCCCCCTCCCTCCCCCCCGTTCCATTCCTGAGCCCATTAAAAGACATCTATCCTGTTTTAGCTGCCACGTTTCTGTCTGTTTATTGTTCCATCAATTTACCTCCATCCACCTGACTAATGAGTGGAACGGAGAGCATCGGGAAACACAGAACAAATGGGGCAGCTTCATAATTAAGCTTTTGCTGCAGCATTAGGCTGTAGGCAGTGTTCTCCCTGCTCTCAGCGGCCGACTCGGCCATTAAATTAGCGTGAAGTGAAAGCTCCTCACGGAGCCCCGGTCCCTCTGGAAAACGCATTGACGGGAGAAAGTAACAGAGAGCACGTAACCCAGTGAGTGACCTTTTTTTTTTACGCACATTTCATAAAGCAAAATGGCATTTTCGTCTGAGAGTGCGGACAGAGCTTCCTACGCTCGGCGACTATTGTGCTGTCCCACACATTTAATTCACGCCACCCCTGTTTTTCAGAGTGTACGGACCGATGGATATCTCTGGGGATGCGGCATGTAGAGAGGATAATAAAAGTCTACCTTCCAGCAGGGTTCAGCTCACACAGGCGGGTTTCTATTTGTAAACAAGAGGGATAGTGGCAGCGATGGGTATTTATTTATTTTTTTATTTTTATTTTTTAAGACCGACCACCGGATTAAATGCATGGCTCACTGGCTTTTGGAAAAACTGTTTTAAACAGACATAATCCAATATATCAACATTCAAAATATCTAATATGCAAAGAAAGAAAAATAATCAAAAAATGAATTGAATCACTGTGTTGAGAGTCAGAACATCAAAGACCTTGTGAATCCTTGATGCTTTGGTTGATTTATTTTATTTCGTTTTAATGCTAGCTATGACTATACAAGACGCTCTGTTTACAAGAAAGTACTTTATTTATCTAGATTTACACACAACCACCTTCAAAATAGTCTCCTTGCACAGCAATACAGCATTCAATACTGCAACTTCCTGAAAGTCTTCTTTTCCAAGCGTGTCAGACACTTTCTGCGATTCTCGCCAGATCTCTGCTACGTTGTCAAAACGGCGACCTTTACGCTGGACTTTTATCTTCGGGAACAGGTTGAAGTCCGCATGACCCAAATCTTGCTAATAGTGTGGGTGTGGAAGTGAGATCATGTGGATTGTTCTCTGATGATCATCATGCATGAGTTGGCGAACGGTTTCAACATTTCTTGGTGTTAAGCTCGAAAGTCTTCCTGATTTTTTGTCGTCTTCCAGCGATGTTCTTCCACTCTTGAAACGTTTTCTGTGTTCTGCTACATTTACACACTTATCCCATTATTTAACTAATGCCAGGAAAGATTTAGCATAGAAAGAGTTGTCAGTACTGTGGCTGAGCATCTCGTCAACATACTGTGCTTGAAGTCGTCTGTGAATATCCGCATTTTTTACGCCTTCGTTCACAACAAATTTCAGCACCAGACGCTGTTCCATGCACTAACACTGTTTTCTGCCATCTTGATTAACGGTCTCTGGACCGACACACGACATGTCAGTATTGGTATCAGTAATAGGACACACTAGCCACTTACTACTGCATGTACTACAGCCACAGCAGCATCCATTTTTTATACCTGTAACATTAAAAGTCCTGGTTTGACTTGAACACCCATCGTAGTTTTTTTTTTTTTTTCCTCAATATCTTCACATCTTCTACAGTTTGTTTATACACATTGGTGAAACACAACAAAGTTGCAAAGTCACTGTCACTACTTCGTAGATATCCAGGAGTTGGAGTTTGGTCTGTGTAGCATTTTCCATATAGTGTTTGTGTGCTCCAAACTCTATGTTCCAGATGCTCCATTCATTATCCTCTGACATGAATGTTAACCAGATCAGTCCAACAAATGACATTACACTGTGTGACTTTAATGTCTCTAATCACTATGTTGCTGGTTTTATACATTATCATCTATTTGATTTACTACCAGTTGCCATGGTTTTACTGCCAGCACTGAGCTGGTGTTCTAGCCACCTAAACTGGCTGCAGAATTTACATATATAGTGACAGGTGACTGTTAACATGTTCAAGAAGCTATGAGCATGAATGACAGCAACCATTAGTAACTAGACGTGAGCGGTTCCAGGTGAAAAAAGCTTAACAAGAATGGATTGACTACCGAATGGATGGAAAATAGAGAGCATGTGATCCTTCTCCTGATTTTTTTTTGTCCATTTTGCTGAAACGTTATTTCATGGTACAGTGACTGACAACTTGAAGAAATAACATTGCATCATCTTAAAAACTCCATTTCTCAGCTGCTTTGCTGCATCTGTAGGGTTACTTCAAGTGAAGTAAAGGACCTGAAGTTGTGAAGATCTGGAGGATCACACCACGGACCAGTGTAACATAACTGTAACATAACAGTGTACAAACTGTATTGCTTGTGGGAGTCATCAATAAGGCCTTGGAATCGCTCTCTTTCTTTCTCTCTCTCTCTCTCTCTCTCTCTCTCTCTCTCTCTTTGCATTATACTTTTTGTACCATTCCATAATGGCAATCCCAGCTCTAAACAAATATGGCCTTTCTCCAGGCACAGTGCAATAAGTTATGGAATTGATCTCCTGAAATAGCAGGCCGGGTTAACAGAAAAGTTGTTGCAGTGTAAATTTATCACGCAGTACCCATATTCGAGCCTTGCCAGGTGTTGACTCAGAAACACTCGCGATGTTAATGTCTCCCCCACGTTGCGGCGCCATGTGGAATATAAAATGCGGTTAAGAGCGTGCTAACTTTTCTCAGCCATCCATCCAGGCTACGCAGTGCTGCTCAATGATTTCCCATCTGTCTTTTCATCCGTCACTAATACACTGACAAGATCACTTAGGCAAATCGTACGCTGGCTCCCGCAGCCGCTCGGAAGGCTCCAGCGCTCCATCATGGCACCATCCAATAATGGCAATTGGGACGTTTTGTCATTGTAATGCCTGTTCATCGATACGACGCAGTCTGGTCTGACCTGCCCTCGTACGCGGCACGTAGATTTCATTTAGCGTTGAGTCGAGGTCGTATGAATCGTTATTCACATGCCGACAATTAGCGCCTTTTTCGCCCACTTTCATTACAGTGGTACTTTAATCACTAGACGAGGACTAAACTCCGAAATGAATCAGACCTCAATGGCCACAACCAAACCCATTCCTGTAAGCGCATTGTCTCGCAAAACAAAGAAAAGTCTAAATTGGTGCCAGATTGGTGGACGGTTCACTGATTCTTGGTAAAGTTAAATTACAAGCCGCTCGTTGCGTTTTACTGCGCTCTGTTTTTCATTCTTCGAACCGCTTTAAACCTCCCAATCCTCGCTACTGCCGTGATTTACAATCATGCATCTTTAATCCGTTCATGCATTTAATGAAATGTGCCGCAAAAGCTTCATCAATTTATATTAGCATCTCTCTCTTTCCAACTTCTCTTTCTCGGTCTTCTCTCAGAGCCGCAGCGCTACACTAATACGCATCGATGCGTATAAAATAAACAGAGGTGCGAATACAAGGATGATGCTAATACACTCAAAAGAGCGACATGGCCCTCGCACAGAGAACGCTTCCGCTAACGTTCCTGCGCCAGGTGGCTCCTCGGGTTAACGTCACACCATGACTATTTACAGAACGTATTAAAACTGACAGCTGTTATGGATATAAAATATTGCGTCTGAACCACGATGCCACTTCATTCTCGCTAATAATGTATTTTAAATCACTTCGGTAGACCTAAAAAAATAAATAAATATGTGTAAGAGGTTTATTGATTGCTATAAGATGTCAAACAGCAAGCGCTAATCTACAGTAGACTGCTTTAAGTGTCAAAGCATTCACATCAGCTGGGAGCTTTGAAGCATATTCAATACAAATGATCAATGCTAAGGGCCGATAGATAAAACTGTATATGACACGACGAGGCCTGAATAAAACTAATCGACGTTCGAAGCCGAAATCGTTCCATTCGACATTATTCCATGACAATAGAAAAAAAGGGACGCTACAGATGCCATGCTTTCAGCACATTTATTAAAACATACAATACATTTTGATGAAATTTTTTTTTTATCCAGAAGTAAAAAAAAAAAAAAAAAGAATAAAAAATAAATAAAAAATCAATAGTGCAACCTTAACATTTGCTTCATTATGTAATGTTTTATGAGACAAGCAACTGTCAGGTGTCATTAAGGGCTCATGTAGGTGCCATATTGAGTTATTTACCCTGTAGTTATAATAAAGAAATCAAGGTAAAATAGACATGGTATTGATGATGATGATGATGATGATGTTTGAGAGAACAGAACATATTAATGGCCTTGGGCAAAAAAGCTTGGTGATCATTTGTTCATTCCAGTAAACACATGTGGAAAGAAAGTAACAGATTTTGAGTTAAAGTTTTATTTAATGAGCTTTATCTACATGTTGTATTCTGCAAACCTTTACCATAAGATTGGTATGTGCTATTTGGACATCCTATTCCATATTTAGCCTATTTGCTAAAATTCATCATTTAACCCATAATTACATCTGAGTGTAAATCAGTTTGCAATAATTTTTCCCCCCAATGAATATGATGTAACCATGGGGGAAAAAAAGATTGCAAACTGATTAAATACTATTAAATACATTTTCTTAAAAACTGTAAATTTTAACAAATGACACATTTTTACTTGTGATTAAAATTATAAGGGAAAAAAGTTTATTTTAGAAAAAATGTGCTGAGACCGAAAACTTTGGAGAAGAAAATGTACAAATAAGAAATATTAGATTTAATATATATTCCTGGGTTTTTCCCGGTTTCACAAACTTCAAGACAAAAAACTGAGACCCATAACATTAGACCAATGAAATTTCCGAATGGAAACTAAAAAAAACGCACCTCACCTGTGTTCTGAGCTGCACGCCATCGGGAGAAAAAACTTCCACCGGGTGATTTTTAAACGCACGACGATGCCAAAAGATAAACTCCCGAAAGAAATAGTTGTGAAAGGAAGGAGAAAGACAGTGAACAATGACTTTCTTGGTCGCCTACTGTTTAGATACAAGTCGTTGTAACGCGTTGAGTCTGGGTGAAGGATGAGCTCGCTAACTCCAGTTGCAACAGAAATCATATAAGCACACACAGATTTCCAAAACTCGTGCTTTTTTATTTTTTTTGCCAACAGCGTTACGGTTAATCAAAAAAACTTAGAAATCAGCATCAGAAAATAATAAGGACATATTCCTCAGTCTTACACACATGCAGTAATACCGGCAAATTCAGTGGCATGCTATTCCCAAAATATGGCTATGCTCCTAAAGGAAGCGCAACATATTTCACCCGTTACACCGTGTGTTCGTTAAAGCCTGTGTAAAGTACGTTAGTGTAGACACCTGCGGCTTATAGACAGGTGCGTCTTATTTAGGTTAAAAATAAAAATCTTTGTAAAATTCAGTGGGTGCGGCTTAAATATGGGTGCGCTTTATAGCCCGGAAATTACTGTAAGTCTTTATATGCACTAACTATTTATTCAAAGCTTATGAACGTGGTATAAAGGCACTACGAACTATAAAAACCCAACAAACAAATTAGTTAGCAGAGTTTTTTTTCCCCAAAACGATTATACAAACACAAACATTTACTTTCTAATTAAAGCTCTTTACTCTGATTAGACCGAATGTTTGTGAATACTCACCTGTAGGGATTAGCCGCTTTGCTAAACGCCTCGTTTGCGGTAAATACGCGGGTATGGATGTGCATTGGGACATTTGGAGGAGATTATGGTTTAAAAGCACCGACTGATAAAACATGCAGATTGCAGTAAGAGGATGTCGGAGATGAGAGATAAAGAGTGGCTTCGTCTCTCACAAGTGGTAGAATCGATTTCAACCCGAACATTGATACACATTAATGTGCAGAATTATCTTTTGTGTAGATAACGCTCAGCAGATGGCCTGTTTGTTAGGAATGCTAATGAAGTGGCTTGTTATCTCTTTTGTGTATAATAACAAAAAAGAGAAACGCTGACGTGCGCTACATAATGATTTGACCTTGTAATTGCTATTCTTTAAAGAAATAAGGAATTGTACTAGATACAATAAAGCATTGATATAAGAAATTGACGTTATGTACGGTAAGTTTCAGGGCTAGGGCTAGGTGAGTGCACGATGTGGAGGTGAAGAACATCCCGAGGTGAAGCATTATAACAGTGCAAGGCCTCACACCTAGCTGTTTATTATCACCTAATACAATGGCCATGGACTCCCATGATGTTTCTTATCTGAATGTTTTATTCTCCAGTCCATCCAATTTACTATGTGCTTCAATACAAATCATCATATTCACCATATCATTTTAACCACATGCAAAATTCTAGAAAATAGAAAATATTACTATATATAGTTACAACTGAACACAAACACACCTGAACTTCCAACCAATCACAAGCTAGTATTCGTATTAACTATGATATAAGATATAACTTTATTTGGTTATTTTTCCTGAAGCAGGAAAAATGGGCGAGTGTAAGGATTTGAGTGAGTTCCACAAATTGTGACGTCTAGACGTCTGGGTCAGAGCATCTCCAAAACTGCAGCTCTTGTGGGATGTTCCTGGTCTGCATTGGTCAGAATCTATCAAAAGTGCTCCAAGGAAGGAACAGTGGTGAACCAGTGACAGGGTTGTGGGGGAAGAGGATCATTGATGCACGTGAGAAGTGAAGGCTGGTCCGTGTGGTCCGAGCCAACAGACGAGCTCCTGTAGCTCAAACTGCTGAAGAAGTTCATGTTGTTGATGCTTGAAGGGTCACAACTGTTTAAGCAGCAAAAAGGGGAGCACGATATTAGGCAGGTGATCATAATGATACGACTGATCGGTGTATAGGATATACTGCAGGTCAAACGTTTGTTTTCTGTTTTAGGAAAATAATTAATGATGCATGGAGCAGAGTGACTGTTACTACACCAAAGTTGATTAGTTTCTTATAACAGAATATTCTTTACACTTCAGGAAAGTTTTCTATTAGATTTTGGGGCATGACTTTGTGGATAAGTGTGTAATCAGTTTTAAGAGTATTAGAGATGTTGGGTGAAAAGGCCTGTGAGCTGTTCCTAATAGTGTTCAATGAGATTGAGGAGATCATGGCCTCAGTAGTTCTTCCAGTTTAACCTTAACAAGCATAAAGCACCTTAACATCATCTACCATGTCTTCACTGGGCTTGATTTGTGCACAAGAACATCGAATTAAATCAAATCGAATTTTATTTGTCACAAACACACCCATACAGATTACAACATGCAGTGAGATGCTTTGAACGACTGTCCAATATGTAAAGAGAAATGAAAATATAATATAAAAAAATGTAATTAAAGTAAAAATATATAAAGTATAAAAGTATATAGTGAAAGAAAAAAATATGAGTATAAAAATATACTATACTATAAAATATATAAGTGAAAATAAGCAGAAAAGGGATTGGTGTGGTCAAGAAAATGTAGATAATGGGAGAGAGAGAGAGAGAGAGAGAGAGAGAGAGAGAGAGAGAGAGAGAGAGAGATGTGTTAGATGTTTTCCTGATTTAGATTTAGATTTTAAAAAACAGTGTAAAAATTTTTCCATGGTGTACAGTTGTGTGATTCTGGTTTATGCTTTGGTTGCAACAGCATTTATCAGTCATGTATATTTTGACTTGTAAAGACACTTGACAGGAACAACTATATCACACACACACACACACACACACACACACACACACACACACACACACACACACACACACACACACACAGACAGACATGACTGCAGATGTATGTATCCGAAGGTGTCTGAACGTGAACAGTCTCAGCTCATTATCACGCCATCAATCACACGTTAACACACTCCCACTGCTTTATGCTGCATTTTTTGTTTGCATTTGTGTGCAAATGATATATCAGTCCTGCTATCTCTCTCTCTCTCTCCATCTCTCTCTCTCTCTCTCTCTCTCTTCCTCTCTCGCTGTCTTTCTCTCTCTCACTCTCATATTTCTTTTTCTCCCCCTCTCTGACTCTCAGTCTACACTATTCCCACTCCAACTGTTTTTATTCATGTATTATATTTATTAATTGATCATAGTGTATGTATGTGTATATATGTGTATATGTGTGTGTGTGTGTGTATGTGTGTGTGTGTGTGTGTGTGTGTGTGTGTGTGTGTGTGTGTGTGTGTATGATGTCAGGGTATGGTGTTTTTTATGGAGTTTATTCTCATGCTCTGTGCAGCTCCTCGGCCGATTCCCTTCATAAACGGAGACGATCAGCAGACGGCACGTCCATGTGTTCAGCGATGGACAGCAGATCGGCAGTAAATAACTCACGATGAGGAGATTTTTCCTGACAGTTCGAGATGCAACAGCAAGGCAACAATTTCAAGCGTCATTTGAGTACGTTTTCCAGTGTCTGTATTTTACATTCCTAAGAAACATTAATGCGGTCAGAATCGGTTGTATTTTCCATCCTTCAGAAACTCACAGGATAATGCAGTATTCAAGATTTGAAATTAGACACAAATCAAATGATTTAAAAAAGTGTGGGAGGAACATTTTTGGAATTTAAAATTTTTATGTGAAAAACTCAGATTAACAAAAAAGTTGCAATAACAGTTCATTGGAGTAAAAATATGCAAAAGCTAGCTATCTGGTTGTTATCTACTCATGATTCAATGAAGGTTTAGGATACAGATGTAAGCCAAATCACACAAAATGGCCACCACAGATCTTTCAAATGATCACAATGTTCACATGAAGTACAATTAAAAATGGTATCAACATAAACATTTACATTACAGTAAAAGTACACAAAGATGTATGGTAGAATACATATTAAATCTACAGTCCTGAAGAACCGGACTTTGCCAGACATATGAGGTTCTTCCCCAAACTGTTACCACAAACTTAAGAGGCACACAATTGTGTAGAACAACTTTGGATGTTGAGGCATGCAATCTTCCCTTCATTTGAACTAGGAAACCCAAACCATGTGTAAGATCTTCAGCTATAAAGCTCCAACCCTATTGAACGCCTTTGGTATGAATGTAAACAGCACTCCAGGCCTTCTCACCTCACCTACATCAGTACCTGACTTTACTAAGACCCTTGTGTCTGAATGAATCTTCACAAATCTCCACAAAAACTAGTGGAACATCTTACAAAAGATTTGAGCTTATTGTAACAGCAAATAGGCTAAATATGGAAGGGGGATATTCAAAAAGTAGCACTTCCTTACCAATCTTATGGTCAGGTGTCCTCAACTTTATAAACACTTTAAATCCAAAATACTTATAAAATTGATTGAAACATATTTTAAAGATTAAACTCACATGTATTTCTATAAGGTTCTGTAAAGAAAAAAGTCCTCATGATCATCAAGAAAGAATTGGAGAGGAATCTGACTCCCAATGGAACCATCATCATCTAGACACTGCAGTAAATATATCATTATTAAGGTTCATTGATGAACACTTGAGTACAAAACTTTGGCATTTCTATTCCTAAGCCACTGAAGCGGAATTGTTTATATGTTCAAAACCAATCTTCATGGGTCTTTTGTGGAACTATTCAAGGTACCTATCGTAAATTCCGGACTATTAAGCGCACCCAAATATAAGCCGCAGGTGTCTATAAGCCGCATGTCTACACTGAAACTAATGAACTTTACACAGGCTTTAATGAAAGACAGTGTCTGTTACACGGCTTGTATCTAAACAGTAGCCTACCAAGAAAGTCATTGTTCACTGTCTTCCTCCTTCCTTTCACAACTATTTCTCTCGAGAGTTTATCTTTTGGCATCGTCGTGCGTTTAAAAATCACCATCGGTGAAGCTTTTCTCCCGATGCCGTGCAGCTCAGAACACAGGTGAAGTGCGTTTTCATGCCCGGTTGTTTTCAGCGTGACGAATGATTCGCATTTCCTGTAGACAGTCCGAGTGAGCGGCAGGTCAAACGTCAGAGGAACATCATCCATATTTATGATGTGGTGCGGCCCGATTCAGTGGGAGCGCATCTGATTTAATATAAAGAGTTTCATTGGTTCACCTGAACCCGATCGGTAATTTCATTAGTCTAATTTTATGGGGTTCAGTTTTTTGGCCTGAAGTTTGTGAAACCAGGAAAAACCCAGGAAAAATCCATAAATTTGCCGATTCGTTGTTTAAGCTGTGGGGTTTAAAGCGTAGGGAAAAAAGTAACGGCTTATAGTCCGGAAAATACGGTACATGTATTTTTAGGTAGTTCATGTGTATCCATCTTCAATAGCAGTGAGTGTTTCCAAATGATGAGAGCTCTGTTCAGAATAAGGAAGTGCAAGAATGACAGAAGTTATACAAGGAACAGAATTTAGTAAATCAGCAGCGTAATTATGTGAATACTGATTAGTGCACTGATGAAGGACCTTTCCAGGGTCCTGTGGCACGTTAAGATGTCTGCTAGTGTTGTCTGAAATAAACAGTAATTTATTCTCATGTAGATGAGACAGAGGTCGTCGAGAACAAACTGTTAAAAAAAACAACAACAACACAGGGTAACTTTTCTGCATTGCACTCGTTCAGGAGTGTGTACGGAGAGACATCTGCTCTCGGCTGATAAGCAGATGGGAAAATAAGATAATTAGGAGAAGCGATAAAGAGAAAAGGAATAAATATCATCAGTGAGTTTAACATAATCATTTAATTGTGGTTAAATCACCTGTAGCTGCTGCTGACTTTATGTGTTATTGACAGTTTCTAATCAAATTCATCCTGAATAGACTGAAATATTTGTAATTTATTATTATTTTTATATTATATTATATTATATTATATTATATTATATTATATTATATTATGATGTTTTGTTTATTTAACATTATTAGAAGGAGTCTCCAGTGTAAGTGGTGTTTTTTGAAAGGGTGTCATGGACCATTGTTTTTCTCCCTGATCTAAATCATATACAGAGATGACGTAGTGTGATGAGATTAGATTAATTGGAATGTATTCTAAAAGGTGTGTGTATATGTGTAATAGAACTCTGTGTTGCCACTTATTCTAATAATGAAGCTGTTGGTGTTCGCTCCTGATGCCGTTTTTTTTGTTATATTTCTCATTTGAATATTTTCTTCTCCGGTTCATCAAAATTCATATGGTGCCTTGACCTATTTCGCAAAATCACCGTTCAGGAGTCATATTCCCTCTTATTTCATGCGTAGAGATTTGCTTAGTTTCAATTAGTTTTGCTGTAATATTGTTTATTTCTGATCGTTATATTGTAGGAGTACAGAAAAGACTGTTTAATAGGATATGCTAGGACAAGAGCAAATTGGGACGATGTGATGTTTAAAAAGCACATACCGTACTGATGACTAGGTGTCTGCAAATTATTGTCAATATTCTAGATGTACACTATATTTCCAAAAGTATTGGGTCACCTGGTCATAAGTTTGGTATGTGTTTTTTTTTTTATTTACTCCTAATTCACTCTTATATTTTTCTCCACTCTTCTGGGAAGCTGTTCCATTAGCTTTTTGAGTGTCCTTGTGGAAATTTGTGTTCATCAGCCACAAGGGTGTTATAAAAGGCAGGTACTGATGTAGGTGAGGAGACCTGGGGTGCAGTCAGCGTTCCAATTTATCCCAAAGGTGTTCAGTAGGGATGAGATCAGAGCTCTATTGCAGATCACTCAAGATCTTCCTCTCTAAAGCATGTAAATCAGATCTTCAAGGAGCTCACTTTGTGCACAGGCGCATTATATATATATATATATATGTGTGTGTGTGTGTGTGTGTGTGTGTGTGTGTGTGTGTGTGTGTGTGTATCTATCAATCTATCATGAAATGCATTGACACTTCTAGAGACTCCACTTGCAATGCACCGAAAATCCCCAGACGGCTGACAGTAAATACTGAGGTGCAATAAAACTTTCTACACCATGTTAACTTCCTGCGGTGAAGCTGTTTCTTCACGTAGACAAACCAAAATCTCGGATGTGAGTTCCTATCTTTGTTTTTTTTTTCCTTTGAGAAAGAAAGGAAAAAGAACGAGTGCATTATTGTAATGGTCAGCTCCTCTCCTGCCCGACTACAGCACGAATCACATATGGTAGAAATGAAAAGGTCACAGGCTGTTACATGACTACAGGCTGTCTCTCTCTCTTTCTCTCTTTCACACTCATTTATTCATTCTCTCTCTTTCTCTTTTTCACACACATTTATTCATTCTCTCTCTTTCTCTCTTTCACACACATTTATTCATTCTCTCTCTTTCTCTCTTTCACACACATTTATTCATTCTCTCTCTTTCTCTTTTTCACACACATTTATTCATTCTCTCTCTTTCTCTTTTTCACACACATTTATTCATTCTCTCTCTTTCTCTCTTTCACACACATTTATTCATTTTCTCTCTCTCTCTTTCTCTCTCTCTCTCTCTCTCTCTCTCTCTATCTCACACACACACACACACACACACACACACACACACACACACACACACACACACACACACACACAAGCTGTCTTTTCTCACTTAACCCACCCCATATACCTTATCTCCTTCTGACTCACACACACACAGAAGCCACACTAACACTCTGGCCTCATTCCCGTCCTCTTAATAAGTGCCTCGTCCACACACACACACACACACACACACACACACACACACACACACACACACACACACACACACACTCATGTCCATTCCTTTCTCATTATATCTGAGGCTTAAAACGCTGTCATGTGTGACCTTTCGCAAACTTCAGCCCCCCTCCCGGCTCGTGGTGGCTAAAATTAATGGACTTATCCTTCTGCCTTACGATGTGCAAAGTCTTCCGGATTAATTAGTGTCTCGCTTCGCCTTAAACCGTTGCACCTCTGTAGAGCAGTCGCTAAGAACGTGCCGCTGGAGCTGCTTTTACTTACCGCTGTTCAACAGGGACAATTCAGATCTTCGCAGGACATTTAATGATAGCTGAGTGCTGCTGAGAGAAGAGTGGAAATGTTGTGAAGCTGTAAAGTATTGCACAGGAAGGTGATGAAGAGATGGATGCTTATGCAATAAAGTCACTTTTCTGGGAAAATGTATTCAATTCAATTCATTTTCTATTTGTATAGCGCTTTTAACAGTGAAGATGGTCCACTAGATTGTGTGGTAATTTTGTTTAGATTCTTTTAGCCGCCAGGGTCATAGTAAAGTCAGGTCCTGATGCAGGTGAGATAGCGAGGAGGCCTGGGGTGCAGTCAGCGTTCACATTCTTTAAGTTTATTAGGCTTGAGGTCAGAGCTCTATAGAAGGAGATTTTCTACTCCTATGGAAATCATATCACCATGCAGTTCGCTTTAGACACTGAACAGGTTTGAGTATCTTAATTCAAGTAAAGTAACAAAAGATCTCCTGTAAATTTATGAAAGAAATGTGAGCAGTTGAGGGTCTTGCTCAAGAGCCCAGCAGTGGCAGCGCTGGGATTTGAACTCACAACCTCCCAAAGAGAAGTCCAAACTTTAACCACTGAGCTATTAACTCCCAGTGCATTGAACTAAATTAAAATATTTTTGTCTATTTTACATTTGTCTAGTTGCTTAATTTCGATTTGTCTTCCAGTCTTTCAATAAGCACTAACTGCACTCAGTCCTTCTCATGCCGTCCCTGACATTTCATAATTATAATAACTCAGGATTCTGTCGCTATTGAAGGCTACATGAGGATTCACAGAGGGCATCGAGCTTTGTAATTAAACCATGCCAGTTCTATGCAGAACTCATCTCAACCCCCAATTAAATGTAGAAGCCATTAAAAGTCGTGCTTCAAAAATAAAATAATGATAAAAACAAAATTAAATTCAAAAGAGTATAAAAAATAAACGAATTGTCTTTGCAAAATGTCGTAATAAGGAATAAATAAATACAACCGTTTAACATAAATTAATTAAATGACATGCAATTTTCTTGACACACAATTCTTGAATGATTTATTAGTTACCCAAAAAAAAAAAGGAAAAAGAATATCTACTAGGAAATGCCACAGATATTGATGTATGCTCAACTTGTACTTTTATTGTGACCTTTTCCTCTTTTAACATTTACCACATCCGTTATCCGGAATAACAATTTTTCCCATTAAGGACTTTTTTTTATTGGAAAAATAAATATATATATATTCAATAAATAAAAAAATTAAGAAATAATATAATCAGCACATTAATTAAGCTACTAATTTAATTACATGAAAAATGTTACAAATTAGGAATGATTGTAGTTTTATTGTATTAATGTGCAGATGAAAAGTTCATGAACCTTTAACTAGTCATCCTTAAACAGGTGTTACATGCAAAATTTCACAACGCTCTCGGACTAATGATCGGAGAAGGCCAGTGTGAATCCACTGGTGTGAACAGAGTTGCAGGACAACCTGAAAGCAGCATAAAGAACAACATGGATGTGGAAGCATTAAATGTTATTTCATGTGAACTAGGAGATCCAAACCGTCTCCAGCATGTCCCTGTGTACAAAGCCAGCTCCATGAAGATCTGCTTTACATGGGTTGGAGTGGAAGATCTCATGCTATAGAGCTCTGAACCTCAACCCTATTATACACATTTTTGAAGTTAGTCCTGTAGATGTTGATATTAGTTTTGATGTTCATGACAGAGTTCTTGTTGGTGGTGGTGAAGGTGGTGTTGATGCTGATAATGTTGGTGTTAGTGGTTTTGGTGGTTATGTCAATGTTGGTGTTGATTATGATATTGGTAGTGAAGTTTGTGCTAGTGTTAATATTTACAATGATGGTGTTGATGATGGGGCTGTTGTTGGTGTTGATGTTCGAGCTGGTGTTAATGCCGGTGCTGGAATTGGGGCTGGTGTCGATGATGGTGCTCTTGTTGATCTTGATAATATTATGTTGTTGATTTTGATATCGGTGTTGATGATGTTGGTACTGGTGTTGGTAATTATGATAAGTGTGCTGGTGTCGGGGTTGATTTTGATGCTGATGTTGGTGCTGATGATGTTTGTGCTGGTGTTGGTGTTGATGCTGATGTTAATGATGTTGGTGCTTGTGTTGGTGATTATGATAAGTGTGCTGGTGCCGGTGTTGATTTCGATGCTGATGTTGGTGTTGATGTTGGCACCGGTGGTGGTGATGTTATTAATGTTAGTGTTGATGTTAAGGTTTAGAGTTGGTGATGGTGTTGGTGTTGGTGTTGATGGTCATGTTAATTCTAGATGTCTGAATACTTTCTCTTCTTTAATTTTTTTTCCTCCATCTAATTCTACCAAACACACTTTTCTGTTCATATTTGTGTGGAAAAAGTGGAAAAAAAATCTATTTTGTAATTCTGTATACAGTATAAAGCAGTTACTGATTCATGGTTTCTTATTTCCTCTCGTCTTGACTTTACTGTAACGTACACTGAACACAAGATCGTATTAAACCAGGACGAGAGAACTGGGAATTTAATTCATATATTACACTGTCAGAAAAAAGGTACAGTATTGGTACAGCTGTGTTTCCCAGAGGTAAAGGTTAATGTGAATTTAGCCCCACAGGTACACCAGGGGTCCTTAAGGTCCAATTATGTAGCAAAACTGAGGTTTAAAGGTACATTGCATCCTGTAGGCTTTCTGAAGACAAGAACAAAAGATGAACCCTTGAGACCACCATTTGGACCATGAAAGGTTCAGTTTAGTACTTACTACTATTTTCGTTTAATAGTGTGTCTGTGTGTGTGCAGAATAAGATTTCTTTGTACTTTTTGATCATCTCATTCCACGATAAGATCCCATTTTTCTGGAAAGATGTTCCACTAGATTTAGGAATGTGCCTGTGGAGATTCATTCAGTCACAAGGGTGTTAGTAAAGTCAGATACTGACTCACATTCATCCCGAAGGATTTCAAAAAGGGTTGAGGTCAGAGATTGATTACAGGAGATTTTCCACTTCAATCCATGTAAAGCAGATCATCATAGAGCTAACAGTTAACTTTGTGTTAACAGTTTGGAGAAAAAAAAACACATTTGACAGTAAGAGCCAGGTGTCCCAATACATACATATACAATACAATACATTTATAATTTTAATTGTACAGTTTTTTCCGCGCTGTTTCTTTTTCCATTACATGAATTAACATGGAATATTCATCAGAAAAATATATCAGAATAACTCACACTGAAAGGTTTTAATTGTGTGTGTGTGTGTGTGTGTGTGTGTGTGTGTGTGTGTGTGTGTGTGTGTGTGTGTGTGTGTGTGTGTGTGCATTTACCATCCCAACATGTGAGTGTACATGTGTGAATCATCATTATTAGTGAGAACACACTCCAGACTGAGGCTCAATCCTACATAAATAATTGGCCTCGGATTCCTGAAATAACCGTCGAGAAGAAATAAACAGTTTGTGTGTAAGGTAAAGAGGGAAAAAAACACAACATGCAGACAGTGAAAAGACTTCATTAGCGAGAAGTGTCAGTCATGTGACCGCAGTTAAACACCAAACTGCAATTTGATGCATTTAAGTAAATATGGTGTGAGGAGAAAAATGGAGTGAGAGAAGTGAAAATCCTCCTGACTGACCTGAAAAGTTCAAGGACAAACCAGGGTCCTGGATACGAATATCTATCTATTTGTTTGTTTGTTTATCTAATATTTTTTTATGTGCACATCATCAGAAAGACTCTTGACATTTGTGAATAAATGTATGTATGTATGGTAAAGAAGGCAAATGAAAGAGCAACATTTTTTGACAAAACACTGTGCTGTTGGGAAAGAAATATCTTAATTGATTCTTTTTTTATTTATTTATTTATTTCATGTCCAGATGTTTTTATTCCACTTATACCACTGGTATTTATTTATTTATTTTTGGTTGGTTTTTCTTGTTGTTTGTTTGCTCATTTATTAATTTATTATTATTTGTATTAATTCGTCAATTTCAAACACAATCAATCAAATATAAGAAAATAAAAACATATGAATTAATAAAATATTAATTTATTCATTAATTCTGTTATGTTTATTGATCGATTGATTGAAGTTGAATTTAATTCTTCAGAAAAAAAAAAAATGCAAGCATGAGTTTCGCTTTCCTGAAAACCAACAAGTACAGATAATGAAGGTTTTCATATTTACATTCATTAACACTTTATAACCAATCAAAAATCAGGATTTAAATTGTGATTGATTTTTTAAGTAAACTAAAAACATACACACTAAAAAAACATCAATTTATTCATAATGACTGTAGAAATCTGTAGGTGTTTTCAGAAAGCTTTCAGTTCACATGCTGGTAAAAAGTTTATACCCCCTGTAGATCGAAGTTATATTCTGGTGTGTCCAACCTTTTGATTGTGTCTTTTTTCTCCAAATCTCTGCTCTTCACATTCCAGGCCCATGGGGATCATCTCAGCATCTAATGAGGCGCTGGGATTTAGCGTGAGAGCTGGAGAGTGATGGCTAGCATTAGCGCTAAAGAAGGTAATTACATGCAAATGCTGCTGGCTTAGCCTTCCTCCCGAGTGTCCGACACCCGAGTGTCTCGGCTGGGGAGATGAACGCATCGTCTGCAGTAATAATGCTGCTGTGTCTGTGGTGATGTATGGTGGGGTATTAGAGTCAGCACACGAGGGTGGAGAAGGAGGGGAAGCATAGGAAGAGTGCCGGATCCAGAACATCAGTGCTCCTGTGTCCAGATGCTCATAACGAACTGGTTTTAGCCAGAAGGTGACAGGAGGAAAAGAATTTAGAGCCTTTGTCCACTTAAAGATCTTTATAACTCCTCGCTGTTCCTGGGTTTATTACAATCAGAGCTGTAATGGATGCTGTGTAATGGTTTTCCAGCCTTCGAATGATGCAATTATGTGCCCGGTGGAGTATCCTAAAGAGTAATTAGGTACTTAGTTAAAAAAAAAAAAAAAGTTACTTACTCAGAGCACTTTAAAATACTTCTCCGTGAGATGTAGTGCAGTTGTAGGTTTCACCGTCCCACTGAGTCACTATACATCACTGTGTTATACGTCTCTAATATAATAGAACGCATTAGAGTTTAATGCCGGTGAGTCAGAGGCAGGAATATGCATTTGCAGTGTAATTCTATTACACTTATTTTTTTTATTCTGGAATTAAACTCAATATGCACAAATGTCAAGAAAATGGGCAGGCCGGGTTTTAAGAGGCAATCCATCATTGAAACGCAGACATGCCACAAAGAAAAGACACCAGAAATGCGAGACAGGCTCAGGAAAGAATGTAAACGAAATGGTGCATTGCTAAAAGTAATGCTAAAGAGGTGTGGCCAGGAGAAGTTCAGAGACTGTACATCTAGTTTAATTAGATCAACCGACTGCATCGATCTTTAGAGGTGTACAATTACACTTACTGAGTGTAGGCCATACCATAAGCCATGTAGGATTGAGATTGCTTTTATTTTATTTTATTTTATTTTATTTTATTTTATTTTATTTTATTTTATTTTATTTTATTTTATTTTATTTTATTTTAATTTAATTTAATTTATTTAATTTATTTTTATTTATTTGTTTGTTTATTTATTTTATTTTATTTTATTTTATTTTATTTTATTTTATTTTATTTTATTTTATTTTATTTTATTTTATTTTTTTATTAGTATTTTTAGTAGTTTGTTTATTGTTTATATACACATTACTTGCCATGATTTATGGAAATGCATAAATAATAATGTTAATAATAAAATGTTATTCTAAAAAAATGTTTAGTTATTAGCAATATTTATTTATTTATTTAATCATTTCATATAATGAATTAACTATTATTTGTTTACATATATAATTGGTGTATTTAGCTTAATATTTTGTTTATTAATTATCTACTTTTATTTGTTACCTGTTGATCCTAGATTTGTGGGTTTTTTGTTGTTTGTTAATTTAATTTAAGTTAATTAGTTAGTGGTCACATAATTGTGACAAATTGCCCTTATTGATTGATTATAGTTTCATTCATTCATTTATTCATTCAGTCATTTTATTCCTTGTAGTATAATAACGTTTTATTAATTTTCCAATCAATTAAATAAGTAATTCATTCTTAGTCTTCTTCTTCTTCTTTCGGCTGCTCCCATTAGGGGTCGCCACAGCGGATCATCCGTCTCCATACCACCCTGTCTTCTACATCTGCCTCTTTTACACCAACTACCTGCATGTCTTCCCTCACCACATCCATGAACCTCCTTCTTGG
>JBCEWE010000339.1:166917-201917 GCA_039877035.1 Silurus lanzhouensis | reverse complement strand
GGGAGTTCATTTCAGCACGTAGACCGGCTCTGTTTTTCAAGCCTTAGATTCAGATGATTGGTTTCCATCCAGGAATAGTTGTCAAACTGACATCTTCTGAGAGACCTGGGAGGTGAGCAAAGGAAAAAAAAAGTAAGTGTGTGTCATCAGTTATTCATTACCAGGAGAAGTTTTCAAATCTGAAGCAGCACTGGACTGAGAGCTGAGCCCTGAGGAACTCCTGTAGTGAGGGAAGGAAATTGAAGGCTTCAGGGTGTGTGCTCAGGTCAAACGTGTGGATCTGATGAGAAGCAGGTCAGAGAATTGCTCCTGATCCGGAAAAGGAGATGAATAACAGTATCAAAGGTTTTAAAGGATGAGAACTGAGGAAAGAAATCTCCCCTGGATTTGTGTAAAGCTTTGGTGAGCTGCAGTGAGTCCAGAGCTTCTAACATCCAGGAGGTCATTCAGTGGAAGAAAATAGGATGGTCCAGGATTTATACATTAAAACCTTTCAGTGGATATGACTTGTGAATGAAATATCTCCCATGATCTAGAAGAAAGAAAGAAAGAAAGAAAGAAAGAAAGAAAGAAAGAAAGAAAGAAAGAAAGAAAGAAAGACAATGATGATAGAAGAATGAAAATGATGATGATAATGATAAGGAGGAGGAGGATGAGAGGAAGAAAGAACATGATTGAGAAAAAGGCAAGGGAAGAGCAAACAAAAGAAGAGAAGAAATGGAAAGAGGGGAGAATAAAATAAGGAAGAAAAGTGGAAAAAAGAAAAGACAAAAAAAATGACAAAAGAATGGAAGGACCAGTAGAATAGTGAGAAAGATGATTAAGATAAGTAAAGAAAAGTTTAAAAAGAAGAAGAGAAACACTTATGGCTATTTAAAAAGTGCTGTCACATGACTAAAAATCGGTTTTTGAAAGCCTCCGTTTTTCGTTTTCGTTGACTGAAAAGCGGCGTCTCGGTGAAGACGGACAGACGGAGAGAAAAATATGTTTTCAAACGTGTGGACATGGCCCCAGGTGTGTGATGCCTGGATCTCTCTCTCTCTCTCTCTCTCTCTCTTTCTCTCTCTCTCTCTCTCTCTCTCTGTCTTTCTCTCCGCAGGCTCCAAAACATCTAAACACAGACTGTTTTCCTTTAAAGAGAACTTTCTCCTCCCTGTGGAGTCGTCTGTTTTTCTTCTTCTCGCTGTAATTATCTGCTCCATTGGTCAAAGCCACTGACGTATTTACACTTTTTTTTTTTTTTTTTTTTTCTCCGTCGTGCAAATGTTGAGGGAAATCAACTGGGGCATCGCGTTATTTTGATTTGTGTCAAACCAGGAAATCCCCAGTGGGTGACAGACCAGCAAGAAAAGGACCAGCCTGGTGTAAGCATACGTGTGTTTGTGTGTGTGTTTGTGTGCGTGTGTGTGTGTGTGTGTGTGTGTGTGTGTGTGTGTGTGTGTGTGTGTGTGTGTGTGTGTGTGTGTGTGTTCATTTAAACACATTCATCCCGGTGTCTCAGTGTGTGGTAAAGGAGAAATATGCAGGATGGATGGAGAGCTTGGCGCTTTGTGACTGAGAATCAATAGGAATGCATTATAAACATGCAAAGGAGAAAAAAATATTTATTGCTGATCTATTCCTCCTTTCCTCTCTCTCTTTCTTTCTCTCTATCCTTCACTCTCTCCGGCTATGACTCACTCTGATCTTCAGGATCGTTCCAAGCAGTCTTTCAGCGCTGGCATTTTTCCACCACTATAAAAGCAAACGGCTTTTCTGCCTACTAGGGTGCATCTCGTTCTCTTTCTTTCTCTGTCTCTTCCTTGCCCTCTTTCTATCGCTCCATCTAATTCTATCTCTGTGTAGGACTGCCGGGGCTTTGTAGCCGCATCAGACATTTTCACAGCCGTTTCTGTCTCATAAAACAACCCAAATAGCCCCATAACCAGTCTGCATATGCTGGAGGGATTCATCCATCAGGGAAAAAAAGAGGAAAAAAAAAAATTAGTAAGTATTAGAGAAGAAGAGAAATGTGTGTGTGTGTGTATGTGTGTGTGTGTGTGTGTGTGTGTGTGTGTGTAAGAGAGAGAGAAGAAGGGAGTGAGGAAACCAAGAGAAAGATCTGAAGCAGAGAGAGGATGAGATTTGATTAGATTAGATTAGATAAGAAGAAAGGAAGATAAGAGAAGAGGACAGCAATAAGGGAAGAGGGGAGAATAAAAAAGAGCATGAAGGAAAGAAGGAGCGGATGGTGGGAGGTGTGAAAAAAGAGAAAAAGACATAAGAGCAAGAGAAGAGCATAAAGAAATGTGAGGAAGATGGAGGAAATGGATCGAAGGAGAAAAAAAAAGATAAAGGTCAAAAGGGAAAAAGAAAAATGGAAGAGAATGGAGAGAAAAGAAAATAAGAACAATTGTGTGATGAACTTAGGGGGGAAATGGCAAAAAGTGTAAAGAAGAGAAGAGAAGAGAAGAGAAGAGAAGAGAAGAGAAGAGAAGAGAAGAGAAGAGAAAAGAGAAGAGAAGAGAAGAGAAGAGAAGAGAAGAGAAGATAGGTGAGAGGAGAAGCAAAGAGAAGAGAAGAGAAGAGAAGAGAAGAGAAGAAAAAAGAGAAGAGAAGAGAAGAGAAGAGAAGAGAAGAGAAGAGAAGATAGGTGAGAGGAGAAGCAAAGAGAAGAGAAGAGAAGAGAAGAGAAGAGAAGAGAAGAGAAGAGAAGAGAAGAGAAGAGAAGAAAAAAGAGAAGAGAAGAGAAGAGAAGAGAAGAGAAGAGAAGAGAAGAGAAGAGAAGAAAAAAGAGAAGAGAAGAGAAGAGAAGAGAAGAGAAGAGAAGATAGGTGAGAGGAGAAGCAAAGAGAAGAGAAGAGAAGAGAAGAGAAGAGAAGAGAAGAGAAGAGAAGAAAAAAGAGAAGAGAAGAGAAGAGAAGAGAAGAGAAGAGAAGAGAAGAGAAGATAGGTGAGAGGAGAAGCAAAGAGAAGAGAAGAGAAGAGAAGAGAAGAGAAGAGAAGAGAAGAGAAGAGAAGAGAAGAGAAGGCGATTATTATATATTTCCTCCTCTCTCTCTTTCTCTCTCATGCTCTCAGTTATAAAGAGAAAAGTTCTGACATTTATCTATGAAGACACTCTCTGTGCTCATTAAGCGTCTCTTTCTCACTTATATGCACACACACACACTCACTCTAACACTCACACACACACACACACACACACACTCACACACACACACACACACACACACACACACACACACACACACACACACTCACTCTCTCACACACACACACACACACACACACACACACACACACACACACACACACACACACACACACACATCTTTGCGAGATTTTCAGTCCTCTGGGAAACTTTAATCAGTCCGGTAATTATCAGGGGGATTGGACTGAAGCCTCAGCAGCTCTGTGTGGAAAAGGTGAATCACTTCTCAGGGTGAAGGAGGAGTGAAGCAAGAGAAGAGAAGAAGAAATCCCTCGTTCATCACACACTTTTCCCACATTAGAACATTATAAAAATAAAATAAAAATGGCGTTTGTACCAACAGAGTGCCAAAGTTTTAAAACTGAATCAGTTAGAGATGGAAATTAGGGCCGGCTGAGCTTTATACACCTACACACACTTTCTCCACACCTACACACACTCTTACACACACCTACACACACTCACACACACACACACAGTGTTGAGAGAGGCAGGCTGATTGTAATGACATGCCCGCTAAAGTCAGGGCTTTTTGCTCATCCGAGTGGCCTCTTACCATTAAGCCTGGCCCACGGAGGAGAGCAAAGCGCTGATCTGAGTGCTTCAGCTGAGAGAAAGTGGTGTGTATGTGTGAACGAAAGAGTGTGTGCGTGTGTGCGTGTGTGTGTGTGTGTGTGTGTGTGCGCATGTGTGGTTCGACGTTTCTCTCTCTCCAGAGAGAAAGCATGCTCCTGTCCAAGGCCATGGGTCTATCGATCGCTTTATAGAGTGCCATCACTCTCTCTTAGATGAGTGCTACCTCACTCCTTCTCTGGCTAGTTGTGGAGCGAGCTCAGGGAGATGCCTACTGATCAGGATGTATGATCACTGTACTCAGTCTCATCACTGTGGCCTTTAAAGAATCCCAGAAGCACCTCAAGATAAAAAATAAAAAAATGAAAGAAACAGGAGATCTACACTGTATAGACAACAACAGATGGTGGACACCTGAAGAGAAGATGTTTCATTTTGAACATCTCATTCCACATGTAGTCTCCATTTGCTTTTACTTTAAGGACTACTCTTCAATTCCTGAGTGTGAGAATGAAGTGGACTTCATTTCAAAAGCGAAGCTTCTGTCCATTAAGAAGTCTTCTCGTTCTTGTTACTTTAATTTGGATTCCTAAAATTCTCTTAAAACAGACTTTAAACAGGAAGGAAGCTGTAAAAGAAAAGCTTTTTCCGACATTTGACATCGCTATGAACTTGACTCTATTTGAACAACTCGTTCTTGACTGATCGGGTAATGAGAATCTCGGCTGGACGCACAGATGAAGGGAACGCCAAAAATCAAACGTGGGGAGAAAAATATTAAAATCTGTGGCCCTTGAACAATTCTCCATTTTCTGCCAATAGTAGATTCTACAGCTTGAATAAATCTGCAGATTAGCAGCCTGGATTTAACCCAAATTGGAATTGTGGAAATAATCACTAGGAGGTAAAAACTATGCAGTCTTTGTATTTATCTAAACCAAAAAACATATCAGGGTCTTCATGGGATAAATAGAAAGTGTTTGAAGAAGACATCAGTGACATCAGACTTGAATTATCACATAAACCTGACATGTCCAAGATCCCAGGTTCTATCCTGAGCTTAAATCAGTGTTGATTCAGAGTTTTGTATCTTTCCCTAGTACCCATGTGGGAATATATCCAGTGCCCATGTTTTCTCTGGATTTCCAAAGTACTTTATATTAACAAAAATATAGCTTTTCTGCTAATAGTCTGCCAATTCAGACAGCATAAAGAAATCTGCAGATTAGCAGGATGAACTTAATCCGAATGGGAATTGTGGAAATAATCACTATGAGCTAAAAGCTATGTGGTTGAACTACCAGTGTTGGACAGTAATGAAGTAAATGTAATTGGTTACTGTACTTAAGTATCGTTTTCGTGTATCTGTACTTTACTAAAGTTTTTCCATTTGGGGAGATTTTTTTCTTTAATTTTACTACATTTCAAAGTCAAATCTCTCACTTTTTACTCGACTACATTTAGTGAAATCAGTCGTTCCTTTTAATTTATGAGGATAAAAACTCAACTGGTTAAAACACGCAGCCAATCAGGACGCTCTGTTTTCACCAACATAGAGTTCAGCATCAGTACAACATCAAGCAGAACATTTAGAGAGGAACAAATGATTAAGAAACTCCAGACTCGAACTCGACACCACACACGTGGATTTATTCTGGTGTTTTTTTTTTAAGTAGTTGAAAAGAAGGTTTTGTGTTCATGATAATTGTAATAGAAATAATTCAGTGTTTGAGTCATTACTATCATTCTATTAATAGATCAGTATCCTGAGAGTTACATTCGAATCTTTTCACATTAACTGAGTTAAAGAGTTAAAGAGTCTTGTGATAAAAATGATAACAGGAACATTATGGCCATACTAAATCGTCTTAACTAGCTCAACCAGCTACATATGAGGTTCTCAATGCTCGGATATTTTTTTTCTCTGAGCTATCCATGACTCCAAGAGCCTCATCCCACTCATTATTGCTCAGTTTTCCCAATACGGATACTTGGGATATCAGTCAATGCACATATTGTGTTACATATCAGTACATGATGAACAAAACATTGTTGAAGGTCATACTGTTCTTTGTACAATGTAATAATCTTTTATAATGATATTACAGTCGCAGCATGACATAATGCAGGGAAAATAATAGGAAGAAGTCACATAAACTAGGGCCATTTGGAAAATTACCTAACATGGGCTTAACAGAAAAAAAATCAGAAGACATCTGTGCATGACACTGTGGATTATCACACAAATCTTACATCTCCAGGATCCCAGTTTCTATTCTAGCAAATTAGTGCCTTGTTAAAAAAAATGTAAAAAAATCTAAGATTCAATTTAAAATCATAGCAATACGAGAATAAAAATCATAATATTTTGGAAAAAAAAAGTCTTCTTCAGGGTTGATTTCTTTTATCATCATCTTCATAGAATCATGAGAAACAACATGTCCCTTTTCGAATAGATGTAACTATCGATATCCTTGGAGTCGACCACTGGTCACCATTTCAGACTGCACAGGAGGCGATTACTAATGTCTGTCTGATTTTTATCTTCTAAATAAATTAAGTTCCCTACAGTGCAGTGTCCATTTACTGATTATAACTCAATGCTGAAACACAAAGACATAGAATTTATTAAATGCAAAATTCTAATCTAAAGTAAGATTTAACCAAATCTTTTACATTCACTGTATGAAAAACAAAAAAATGTTTATCGCAATTGTGTGATTAATATTTCGAATGTATTCTTGTGATTTCAACATAGTTCTCAAAATATTTCGACTTTATTTTCGTATTGTTTCGACTTTAATCTCGTAATCTTCATTTTACAGTTTTTCTTAACATGCAACAAAAACACCGTTGTACTCTTCTCAGCTTGTGTCAGCGTTGATCCAAAATGTTTTACCTGACCCCAATGTCCATGTGGGTTTCTTCTGGATATAAAAAAGTCCCCAAATTCCCCAAATCTAAATCACAGCTCAAATGTTGAGTCTCTAAAATTTGTCCTGTGATGGACTGGAGTCCATCAAATCCAGGTCTATTCCTGTCTCACACATCACAACTAAGGGATCGGTTTTCGGATCCTTCATGACTCTGAAAAAGGATAAAGTGCTTGCTAAAGATAAATGAATCACCAGACACCAGCTAATTTTGTTTTTTTTGTCAGTAGATAGTCTTCTCTTCTCTGAAGTTGAGCGCTTGTTTCTCACTCTCTGATAATTGAGAAAAAAGTAGTATTTTACAAGTAGACATTTGGCCAATGCTTTTATCCAAAGTAAGGCTGAATGCAATCCACATACAAAGCTGTGCATTTTAGAGCTCGCAAAAACAGTCGGCATCACTGTGCTACCACGGAGTTATACTCAGTCTGCTATAAAAAAAAAAACATTCTTTCCAATTTCTGAAACATCTTTATAGTTTTCTCTGGACTCTTTAGTCATGCTGTGCTCTTTTCATCACCACATGGAAAAAAGGCTTTGCTTTCTTCAGAACAATATCTCAGTCAGTGAGGTGTGTGTATCTGAGAGGGAAAAGGTGGTCTGCTGAAGCTCCATGACTTAAGACTGACCTTGGATTCAGTGCCTGTGACCTTCTTATTCTCGATGATTCCATTACTGACTCGGGTAGCATTTACGACGCAAACCTTTGACCCTCGACACATCGTTTATTCTCCCCGGCATCGCTGTCTATCATACTTTAGTGCTTCTTCAGAGCAGATCTGCTGTCACAGCCAAAACCTCCCATCCATCATGATAGCCAGGCTGAGGAGGGTTACGTATGTATGTGGTGAGAATCTCGTGCCCGAGAGGTTCAACTGTGCAAGGAATTTTGTACCAATCTGAGGAAAAAGGCTTTGCAGATCAGAATAAAGTTCAGGTGGAAATCTGTTGCATCTTATCCACATCAAGATCTGCGTTCTGAGATGTTTTTTTTCTACCTATCAGTTACCTGTCATCTGGAAGCAGTCTGGCCACTGTATCTGACCCCTTATCAATAATAAACTCATCACTGATTGTAGATGATAGTCAGGGTTTTGGGGGATCTGGATGTGGAGTGAGATTACACCCTGGACATATGAGCATCACAAACTGCTAGCAGAGAAAAAAAAACAACAACAACAACCCTCAGTGCTGAACTTCTCCACTTACATTTTCTCCCGGCAGCTTTAGATTTCTTCTTACATTTACTTTAAGTCTTTTTCTTCTCACTTTAAAGGAGCTTCATCAGGAATCTGTTAAAGATCTCAATCAACTGCACTGGATTGGAATCACTCAGCTCTCCAATCAGATCTTCATCACTTCTTCAGGACTGAGAGCTGCGCTAACCTTTTCCTTCCTTCTTCTTATTCTCAGGTCCGTGATTGGAGCGGCTCTCACCTCTTTTTCTGGAGTAGGCCATTTGTCTGTGGTTTGCAGCTGAAGAACCGATCTGTGTCTTCACTTCACAGGCTGGGAAATAGCAAGCTCACATTAGAATATTACAATAAAAAAGGCTGAAGAAAGAACTTTTGTCCTTTATTATCAAAGGCATTGGTTCTTTTTTCTTCTTTAAATGCCAAATTTGAAAGAAAGCCAGGAAACATCAAAAGGCGTGCTGTCGGGATTTGCATGTAGATGTTAGTGGAATGCTTTCAGAATCATGGTCCAAGTTTGTGTTACAGCGGGAACAATTTAAACACCAGAGAATTCATTAGAGATAGAAAACCTGAGGTGGCAATAAAAATGGCTTTGTTTTTCATTTTATTTTTATATAATAAAATATGGGCTTATTATTATTATTAATAATAATAATAATAATGTCAATGCTCTGGGGTACTAATTGGAAGTTTGGGGCTCAAGCCCCAGTATCACTAAGCTGCCACTATTGGAGCCCATTCTTCTGGGAAGATACTTAAACTAGATTTTGTGGAGAATAATTCGGCCACAAGGGTGGTAAAGTGATGGGGTGCAGTCAGCATTCACATTCAACATGTTGAGGAAGGTTGGAACTCTATAGCAGGAGATCTTTCACCCTATACCATGTAAAGCAGATCTTCATTAAGCTGACTTTGTGCACAGCGACATTGTCATGCTGGAACAGGTTCGAGTCTCCTAGTTAAAGTGAAGGGAAAATTCAAAGCTAGTGCATCCAAAGACATATTATACAATTGTCCATGTTCTATTGTCCATATAGTGTTTGTTTACTTTGAACATAATTTATATGGATTGTTGAGACTATATATTGAGCTTCGATATTTAATTACAAGTCTGTTCTTTTCCCAGGCCATTATCCTGCGCTAATGCTGTTAACTTAATGTGAGTCTTGCAATAAAAGATTTTAGTGACGATGATGTGATTTTAATTGATACCGGTTACAGGGGTGAAGGCAGATGAGTTCTCTGCGCTTCATCATCCACCCGAGTCAATGCCCTCATCAATATGACTAATGCGACATCGATCACCACAGGAGTTGTTTCAAACAAAATCGCAATTTTTTTTTTACAACCCAGCACCCTGCCTTGGCAAATTAGTCCCAAGTGCAAATCCTCGAACGATGACACTTTCATTCTCACCATCGTCCGCCCATGCTCCATTTAACACCACAGGTCATTAACAGGTACAAATCACCTTGGCAACAGGCTGTCACGGTTACCCGCAGTGCTGACCTCAATGCCATCGACTTGCTCCGATGTCACGCTGAGGCTGGAGTAATTTAATATCCAATCAGATAAGAGGTCTATTCTTATGCAAATGAAGAGGCTGAGGAGGCCTCGGGCCTGAGGGGGGTTTATTTTAGAAAATGTGGTTTTAATTACGAGAGCAAACCTGCACAGACGGCCGTGAGTTATTCAATTTAGAAATTAATTCTGCACATTAAAAAAATAAAATAAAATCATAAAATCTGAATAGCCCTGTGGCGCCCCCGCTTAATGCTTTATCCACAAAGTGCAAGAGAACTATATATAAATAATAAAATAATCAAATCTTACAATCTGCCCGGCGATGAGGCAGAGGGTGAGCATGAGGATATTTGATTGCAGAAATGATGTGGATCTGTTCTGAATAAAAACATAGAACTCCATGAATTCTAACAGTTGCATAAGTGTGCTGGTGTCATCCTGGGAAGCCTTTTGCCTGTGTGTGTATGTGTGTGTGTGTGTGTGTGTGTGTTTGGCTTTAAACTCATATTTTCCACTTAAACATATGTTAACAACTCTCAGGCGATTGAACACGTCTTCTATTTACAGTGCAGTGTGAATAAAGAATGGCAGAAAGATACAGAAGACACTAGGGAGATGGAGATAGGCACCCTTCCATTTAAAAAAAATTGTGTGTGTGTGTGTGTGTGTGTGTGTGTGTGTGTGTGTGTGTGTGTTTTGCCACATAGTTGAAGGCAAACAATTGTATATGATGTCTTTGGATGTGCTGGCATGGAATTTTTTCTTCATTTGAGCTAGGAGACCTAAACCTGTTCCAGCATGACCGTGCTCCGGTGCACAATGCCAGCTCCATGAAGATCTACTTTATATCGTAAAGTATATTCAATTCTATTGGGAACTTTGGGATGAATGTGAATGTTGACTGCACCCCAGGCCTCCTCATCCCACCTACATTGATACCTGACTTTACTGACACCCTTGTGGTTGAATGAATCTCCACAAATCTCTACAAGCACACTTGGAACATCTTCCCAGAACAGCAAATGTGACATGGAATGGAATGGAATGGAATGGAATGGAATGGAATGAATATATAAAATGGTAGTTCAGTCTACTCTCCAAGATTCACACAGAGAAGACATTGTTCTAATTATAAATCACTAAAAATTAACTCCAGTGCATTTTATGGAAAGTAATCTTCAGCTCTATTTGGAGTGGATGAAGTAGTAATTGGGTGATGTAGTAACTCTCAACCTCTGGATGGAGTTCTCTTCAATTAGAGATTCAATTCTCTGTGCAGTTAAGGATGGTTTTACCTCAAAATCCCAAAGATCCATGAAGGTACTGAGCAACATGATATATTTAGACTGGAATGTATATCAACAGTCTGCTACAATGCTACAACAGTCTGCTACACAGGTTGCATGAACAGTGCTCAATTTCAGCACCTAGCACTGGACAGCGCAACTCAACAATGATAGAATTGTAATGAATGAACATTTGGTGATGAGGACGATTTGGTGATGAGGTCGGTTCTCTTTTGAGTCTGGTTTCTCTCAGAGTTTCTTCCTTATGAAGTCTTAGTGAATTTTTCCTTCACTACGTTTGTTACTGGTTCACTCATAAAAAGAGATAAGATTAGAAGGAATATAATAATATAAATATAATATAAACAAATGGGCACTAAAAATATACATCCATATATACAATTTTATAACCTCTTTATCTGTGTAAAGCTTCTTCGAGACATTATCTCTTTAAAAAGAATTGAAATAAATCTACCGTAATCATCACACATCTAATTACAAGTTGATTTGTTTGAATTCTTTTAAAGCCTGTATCAGTAACTCAGACTGTTAGACAGCACTTCTTCGTCACCCAGATGCCACCATCAAGTATCAATTTCCACTATTTTATATTAAATGTTCCACTTCTCTCAACTAAATCAGTGCTTCGACTTCATGCAAGTAATAATTACTGCGCAGCAAAGCAAATTCACAGATGGAAAAAGGAAATGGGGCATGAGCGACACATTTGTTTACACTACAGGAAGAAACCTTTGAGCTACATTGGAGCTTCATGAGCCAATAGAACGCAAGACTGTCTTCTCATTGGTCTGTTAACCGATTGTGTTTTCATAACCCTCTTATCTTGTTCTGATAAATTACAGCTCATTCCCTACTGAACATCAACAGCTCCTCCATGGAGATCATAGAGAGGACAAAATTCCTTGGTGTTCACCTGGCGAAGAACCGCAACAACACCTGGTCCTTTAAAAAGGTACCGAAGCTTTCGGGTCCTCACATCCAGAGTGTGTGAGTCAACAGCAAATAATTTTGATTGCACAAAAATTGCTGTTTTATTCTTGTGCTGCTTGAACCTAATGTCAACATATATAGTATTTATTTTCATTTTTAAACACACAATCAACTTGCAACAACTTTGATGGTGATTTTTTGTACTTTTGATGTTGCTGCTCCCATATTCCTGTTAGCGATACTAGCATGTGTGGCATCTAAATACATACAGGTCATTTCCAATGCAAATCCTTCATGCACACAAAGCAAAACCGACACCAACAACACAATCATTATCCAAGGCTGGTACTTAGCAGAATGTGTAATTTCAGTCATGTTAACACCAAACCGTGACGTTTTATACAGGATTAAAGCCCTTATCAGATTAAAAGAAGCTTGATTCTATAAAAAAAATAAACACTTGCCCAGTCATCGGCTTAACCAGAGTATCTACATAATCCAACCAGAGTATCTACATAATCACTGTTTTGTTTATTTTACATTTGTTAGCATTTAGAAGAGACAGAACTGCAATAGTTTGTGGAGACCTGAACATAAAATTGGTATGGGCTTCTTTTCGAGCATCTCATTCCACATGTAGTCCCTGTTTGCTGTCATAAGAACCTCCACTCTTCTGGGAAGATGTTCCACTTTATTTTTTTATAGCCAGTTAGTAACGTCAGATACTGAATTAGTTGAGGTGAGAAGGTCTGGGGTGCAGTCAGCATTCACATTCATTCATAGCTCAAAAGGGCTGAAGCTCTATAGCAGGAGATCTTCCACTCCAACCCATACACTAAATTGCCAAAGATTTGCAGACACCTGACCTTTCCTGCCATATGTGGTTCTTCTCCAAACTACGATTGCTTTGAACGTCTTTGGTTTGAGTAGCATAACATTTTGCGTTCACTTGAACATGGAAACCAAAACCTGTTCCAGCATGGCAATGGTTCTGTGCACAAAGTGACTTCTTTGATTTACATGGATTGGAGAGGAAGATCTTGTGTGGGCTGCAACAGAGCTCTGATCTCAACCGTACTGCACTCCAGGCCTCCTCACCCTCTCAGCTACATCAGCATCTGACTTTACAAACAACTTTGTGGCTGATGAACACAAATGTCTAAAAGCACACTCCAAAGTTTAGTGGAACATCTTCCCAGAAGAGTGGAGGAAATTATAAGGGCAAATAAGGACTAAATGTGGAATGCGATGCTCAAAAAGCAAATACCGTACTCATTACCAGGTGTCCACAAACTTTTTTGCAATGTAGTGTATCAACATGGAGAAGTCCAGAACAGTTGTGTGTCTCCAACATTTAGCAGGAAAACCACATATGGCAGGAGAAATCAAGTGTCCTAATACTTTTGCCCGTATAATGTGTCTTTTTAGACAGATTATGCAACTATAATAAGTTCCAGATTGAAATGTAACACAAAACGTAGTTATCTAATAAAGAGTTAATGATTTTAGGACCTTCTGCGATTATCTCCCAATAACTCAGCTCCTCAAAATGCCTTGTGGAACCTCAATGTTGAGGATATTTGCTTCAATGACCAATAGCAAACCAGCTTTGATCTTTGTTTGGTCCTTCCACAGCTCTAAAAAGGATAGAAGAGTTTTTCTCCTTGACGTCATCATTCTTGTGGTCCTCATAGCAGAACTAACATTATTCTTCTACAGTGTTCCCATTTACTGAATGCTACTCTGATATTTAGTGAGCACACTTGAACTTCAACCTTCTGCCGTGCGAGGCTCTTCATGCTGTGTTTTAATGCCACGCTGACACATTTCGTGTACGTGTGTGTGTGTGTGTGTGTGTGTGTGTGTGTGTGTGTGTGTGTGTGTGTGTCTCTGTGTGTGGATGAACCCCAGGGCCAGGCATTTGACACATTAGAAATGTCTCTTATTATGCATTATTTTAACACTGAGTGTAACCTAATGATTATGCAAATGGAGGTTAATTAAAGCACTGCTGTAAAAGGCCTGACTGGGGCTAATTTGCATACGCTGCTTTTTTTCTACTCAGTGCCTCAAGTGATGATGTGAGGAAGTGAGTTCTAGTGCTGATGACCACGGAGCAGCAGAACCACCTCTGCTCAAGGAGAAACCTTTCCTCCAGCTGTTTGCTCAGTGTCAGATAGAGTGTGTGTCCAGTGAAAATCTGTGAGTGTGAGGGGGGGGAATGTCAGGAATCCCCCTCCATTCCCGACCTCACGCTGATCGTTTGATCTGGCCTAATCACTGTGACAACAGCATGAACTTTGATCAAAGTTGCATCGCTTGCTCTCGAGTTGAGCTTCTTGGGTTTTAAAGATTCATACTTCACAAGAACACTCTCCATCTGTCTGTGTGTGTCTGTGTGTGTGTGTGTGTGTGTGTGTGTGTGTGTGTGTGTGTGTGTGTGGTTTTGCACTGATTTCAGAGAGAAAACAATGCAGGAGATGAAGAAAGTTTTCATTCAGACTAAATCGGCATCTGAATCAAACACATTATATAGACAAAAGTTTATGGTCACTCCACCATATGTGCTTCTGTTTGAACGTCCCATTCCACATCCATTCCCCATTTCCTGTTATAAGAACCTCCACTCTTCTGGGAAGATGTTCCACTAGATTTTTTTTTTATCCACAAGGGTGTTAGTAAAATCGGGTACTGATGTAGGTGAGAAGGTGATTGACTTGCTGTATTAAGATGTGCTTTCCATGGGTTGGAAGATCTCTAGTTTTAGAGCTCTGACCCTCAACCCTATTGGATGAATGTGAACACTGAGTGCAGCCCAGGCCTCCTCACCTGTGCATCAGTACTTGACTTTACTAACACCCTTGTGGCTGAATGAATCTTCACAAATCTCCACAAAATCTAGAGGAACATCTTGCTCAAAAACTGGAGTTTATTATAACAGCCAATAAAACTCAAAGTGGAATGAGATGTTCAAAAAGAAGCAGGTGTCCACAAACCTTTGTCTAAATAGTCATCAAACTACTATAAAGGAAGCAAAATATGTACATACACCGTTCCCACACTTTCACCTCCATTTTCTGCTTGGAAGAAGAAAACAAATTAAGATTTTTTTAAAATAAATTTGCAGATTCCAGCTTCTTGAAACTCCAGATTCAGAGCACAAGGTCAGCCATGATATAGTGCTCCTGGAGAAGACGAGGTTAGGGGTCATAGTCAAAGAACAAACAGTGGCAGGTTAATAGTTTTGGGATTTGAACCTCTGACCTTTAGTTACTCTCACACACACTGACTTTGTAGGTTGTACCACAGTAAAATTGAACTGATTATTCAGGATTGAGGAAATAAAAAAGCAACATGGTGTATTTGATAAGTCTCAGAGTTTCAGCAGAGAACCGGTGTTTCGTCTGGAGAAATTTGATTTTGTTGCTTCTCTGATATAACTGTCACACACACTGCTGTCGAGTCGCAAGGTCGATGTCGTCGCTCGTCCGACGTGTCACGCTGAACAACACAAAGCACAAAGACAACCAGAGGTGTAAAGTAATAAAACACATTCACCAATTACACACATGATAACAAGATCAGTTGGCACGGAAGCAATTCAAATTACGTCTGCCAAAATATTTATCCAAATAAATAATAAATAAAATATGTGCAAAATATTCTTCCAAAAGTTTTATTTCTTAAATTGTTTTAGCACAAATTAATTTCTGAATTAATACGAAACGTAAATAAAACTGACCAGAATTTCACATGTGAGAAAATCTGGAGCTCACAAATCTCTAAAACATAACACACATTTTATAAGCTGTTATTAGTGTTAGTATAAATAATAACCGACTCAAAACTTCCCGGAGTCTCGGATACGAAGCCGAATTCCTCGACCCGAACTCCGTATTAATGGAACTCCGTCTCACATGTTCTGTTACAAAAAGCATCATTTTTTGTGTCCTGAAAGCTTTGATGTCACAAAAGCAAATGATGAAAGCTCACAAAAAGTCTTTAATAAAAAGAGAAGAGAAAAAGAGTCGCCTCACGCACAGGCGTCAAAACAGAGATTATTCAAATCACATGATGACGATGGTGTGAGTGTGATGCAGGTCAAGGATGAAAGGCGTTTAGTTGCCGAGGATGTAATTGTACGTAAAACGTCACTAATCTAGAAAACAGTACAAACAGGATGATTAACCGAAATGAAATAAAAAAGATGTGGAAGAGTTGAGAGCAAAAACCAGAAAGAAGGAGAGAGAGAGAGAGAGAGAGAGAGAGAGAGAGAGAGAGAGAGAGAGAGAGAGAGAGAGAGAGAGAGAGAGAGAGATGATGTTTATTCTCTGTCGTTTATATAAAATCCTATTAGAATATATTGATATAAAAGTGAAAGATGAGAAGGGGCAAGATGAGAGATAGAAAGAAAGAAAGAAAGAAAGAAAGAAAGAAAGAAAGAAAGAAAGAAAGAAAGAAAGAAAGAAAGAAAGAAAGAAAGAAAGACTTATTACACACTAAAGACATAAAGACAGAAAGACATAAGGAGGAGAAAGACAGATATGAAGACAGAGAGAGAGAGAGAGAGAGAGAGAGACAGAGAGAGAGAGAGAGAGAGAGAATGAATGGATGAATAAATAAGTGGCAGACATGCAGTTTCAGAATGAGAGAAAAGCAAAGAGAGAAAGAGGGAAGTAGGAAAAACTGTATATTAAGATAAAAGAGTGGCAGAGAGAGAGAGAGAGAGAGAGAGAGAGAGAGAGAGAGAGAGAGAGAAAGAGAGAGAGATGACGTTTATTCTCCGTGGTTTATATAAAATCCTAATGTCATCATCATATGTGTGAAATTCCAGGGTGTAAATTTCAGACACTGAAACGAGGAACTCGGAATTGTTTGAAGAACACATTAGCATTAATTAAGCTCTAAATCTCAAAGTGTCTGAAATCTTCAATCTGATTGGTCGAAAGGTGTGAATTTATTTTATAAACAGCTCGGCTCCGTTCCGGCCGCAACATGATTCATATGTTTATATTAATGCACTTGTTCTCGAACGTGTGATGGTTTCCATGGTAACAATCCATTCAGAGCTAATTATAATTTCTGTTTCAGAGTTGAACAAAGAATCATGTAGTGACAGTGTGACGTGGTGAAGTTTGTGATTGGTCATTGTGCAGGTCCACCTTCTACCGCTTCTCCACTTATCCCACAATCATCTACCACTTCTCCACTGATCTCTCCATATTCTACCACCACTCTACTGATCCCACTATCCTCCATCCTCTACCCCTGTTCTCTTATCCATCAAAACAAAGTTTCAAGCTAAATTCTGAGGAGATGAATTAAGCAGCAGAGAGATGGTCAGCACTGAAACATGGTTTCTTGATGTTTGTCAGCACACTATAAAAAGGCCGCCATAAACAAAATACTGATAAAACACCGGCTGCCTGCGCGGTTTTATCCGTGCCACAAAAGCGAGGCTGTGTTGTAAAGCGTGGATCAGACAGTTAATGCATCATTACGCTCAGATCTTCACGTCATTAACGAAATCAATAAAATGCATAACCAAACCAATTAAACAGCAGACTCGCTGAAAAACTAATCGGCATCGGAGAGAGAGAGACGAGGAAACACCAGGTCCTATTACACGCCGTGTCCTGGAGGCTCCCATGTACCGATTCCTTCCCCTCAGATTCCTACACTTGATGAAAATGACAAGAAAAAAGATCCAGATGGCGAACGATATAACGACAAACAGCAGCAGACGGGAAAGCGAGCAGACTCTGTTTTTTCATTTCAGAAATAAATGACGGCAAGTATTTGAAGATGGAACTCGATGACGGGTGTGTGAGTAAGAGAGGCTTTATGCTGCTTGAAGTGAGGGATAGAGAGAGAGAGAGAGAGAGAGAGAGAGAGAGAGAGAGAGAGAGAGAGAGAGAGAGAAAGAGAGAGAGAATTGCTAGTGTTAATCATCAAGATCTCAATTAGAATGTTGTTTTAGGTCTTTTAGGTGTGTGTGTGTGTGTGTGTGTGTGTGTGTGTGTGTGTGTGTGTGTGTGTGTGTGTGTGTGTTTGTGAGGGTGGAGGGTGCTAACAAAAATTTCACATTAAAAGAGATTAAGGTCCAAATCAGGCTCGGTGTTGCCATGGAGACAAAGATCAAAGGTATTAATTTCTCGAGACTGATTTACTCTCTTTCTGTCAATCTTCATTCTTCATATAATTTTTTTCTGTCTCTTTTTTTTACTCCTTCTTTTATTTTCCAGGCTCGCATGCCTGTGGGATTGTGTGGGTTTACTGTGGGCAGAGCAAACTCCAAGCGGGAGCAATAATTCCACACGGACCCTATGTGTTTTAGCCCATGCAGGGCTCCAGCAGTTCTGCCCTTTAAGGGCCCCTATGTAGGGATTTTTTGGACAACCATTTTGCTACTGTGTCATGTTTCATGAATGACATGAGAGTACGAGGCACATGTTGGGCCAAAGTGGGGCCTGGGTGGCCTTGCCCACACGCTGCTCAGAGTGTGTGTGTGGCTGTTTACGGTCCCACATTGGGTCTAGCTGGGGGAACACTCTACTTCCTGTCTGCAGCCCATACTCCTCTGACCAGGGTACTCAAAGGAAGAAGGGTGCTTTGTACTTGTCACAGTGAAATTCTTTCTTTAAACAAATCAGTGATATAAGAAAGCTGGGGTCAGAGAACAGGGTCAGCCATGTTACAGGCCTCTGGAGTGCTAAAGCTTAAAGGCCTTGCTTAAGGGCCCCAAAAGCGGCATCTTGGGAATACCAGGGATTTTATATATATATATATATATACGCTCTATATAAAAGTAAATATACAGTGGGCAAAATAAGTATTAAACACATTACACCAAACAGTCATTAAATCTCTGTAGTTCTATAAACTCTGATCTTTAGTTCTTTCTTTAAGATGTTTAATACAAGTCAGGTGATTGACTGAACCATTTTAGCAGCTTTATTCTCTTCCTCTGAAACCGTTTCCATGGTTGTGTGTTTGGGATCAGTGTCTTGCTTTAATGTCCACCCTTCTTTCATCTTCATCATCCTGGTAGATGGCAGCAGATTTTTATCAAGAATGTCTTAGGTACATTTTCCCATTGAGCCTTACTTCAATTATATGAAGTGTGACAGTACCCTATGCAGAAAAACAGTCCCACACCATGATGTTCTCACCTCCAAACTTCACTGTTGGTCTGGTGTTTTTGGGGTGATGTCTATTGCCATTTGTTCTCCAAACATGGTGTGTATTATGGAATCCAAAGAGTTCAATTTTGGTCTCATCAAACAAGACATCACTTTCACAGTATTTCACAGGCATGTCCAAATGTTGTTCAGCAAAGTTTAACAGAGCTTCAGCATGCTTTTTCTTCAGCAGTGGGATCTTGTGTGATGAGCGTGCACACAAGACATGGTGGTTGAATGCATTACTTATAGTTTTAGAAACAATTTAGAAACAATTGTACCTGCTCATTTTAGGTCATTCTGAAGCTCTGCACAAGTGGTCCTTGGCTCCTGAACAGCTCTTTTGATATTATTTTCACTTCTCTGTCAGAAATCTTGTGAGAAGCACCCAGTTATGGCCAGTTTATGGTGAAATGTTCTTTCGACTCTTCGTTAAAAGAGAAAATAGCCTTTTGTTGGGATGGCTGAGGTCCAACACAATGTTCCTGGCCCTGGTCCGGCACCGCTTGCTGCAGATGTCCTGCAGGTCAGGGAGCTCGGTGCGGATGGTACCTTCAGCTGACCGCACCACCTTCTGGAGGGTGTGTGTGTGTGTATATATAATCAAATACATCAATCCATTCGATCATTCATTTATAGGTGGATCAACAAATTATCCTGGGTATAAAGTGAACATACATCAATAAACTTTCTTTCGGCTTCTTCCATCAGGAGTCTCCACAGCGGATCATCCGCATGTTCGATTTGGCACGTTTTTACGCTGGATGCCCTTCCTAACGCAACCCTTCCCATTTATCCAGGCTTGGGACCAGCATTAAGAGGGGCTGGGGTTGGTTTCCCTGACCAGGGATCGAACCCGGGCTGCAGAGGTGAGAGCGTTGCATCTTAACCACTAGACCATCCGGGGACCCCCCCGGACATACATCAATATTGCAGACATTTCTATCTGTATAAAACATTAATTACTGTGATGTTCTAGAATAGTGATGTCACACTGTTGCCACGAAGAAAACTTCCATTTTTATTATGTGAAATGTGAAGGTGGATTATTAGCAAAAATAAGGTTCTTGTTGCCCAACCAACTGTTGTTCCAGACATTCTGATGTTTGTGTCTGATGTAGTTCTGTATATAAACTGTTCTAATTTATCTTCCTTTTGGTTTTGCTCTTATTCCTCCTCTCATTTTTTTTCTTCCCGTTCATTCCATCTCACTACCTCTCAAATTCTTTCTCAGGATTGTTTTCAACAAGTCAAATCATTTGACTCGGCGATGTCTCACTACGATTTTGATTTCAATCAGAAGGAATTGTGATGTTTTGATGAGTTCTGAGTATCAGCCTGAAAATTGTGAGAAGTTTCAGCACTGTAGCTAATAAGATTTTATAAACATACGCAAATATGACTTTGACAAAAAGTCGCTTACTGAAGACGAATTAATTCATGCTAATGGACTCAGATGTAACAAACGCAGATGTTGGAATATATATTTCCAGTGTATTGATTTTTTTAAGGACAGGAAGAATGACAACCGGCTCACAGAAAACAAGACAAAGAGTCGACACGTTCACGAACAAAACTTCACTATATCCTTCTCTCGCTGCCTCAGACTATTCTATTCATTCTTTACATCTGCGTCTGTCTCATTCTCGCTCAGCAAATTTCTTTAATAGTTCTTCCCGGAAACGTTTCGAACCGCCCTGATATCATTATAGAAGCTTTAACTACTTCATTCTAAATGATCATAAAGAGAAAGCATCTCGAACAGACTGATACACGAGCCTTACTGTAACCGTTATAAAATAATAAATGCATTTCCATTATGCTATAAACGTATAGAAGTGTAGTTACACACACCGAGGCTAATAGAAAACATGTGAGAGCTTTTTTTTTAACGCTTTAATCTTATCAGTATATATTACAGAAAAGTCCAACAGGAAACTTCTGGGTAAGTTCAGGACTTGTTCTCTTCCTGCGGTGAAGTCAGTATATATTTATATTCACACACACACACACACACACACACACACACACACACACACACACACACACACACACACACACACATACACACACACACACACACACAATTTTGGTATGGTCCCCAAACCCATTTTCGGTCCTCACTCGTCCGTTGAGCTCAGCGGTAATGGAGCGGCACTTTATTTTGATAAAGACATCAACTTCAGACGGACTCGAGGCCCGTCAGCACTCATAATTGGGCACGGCTTCCCACGAAGGCCAGAACAGGACCCTGAGGAGAAAACACAATCACTTTAAGAGTGCCTGCTCACTCATTCTCTCTCTCTCCCTTTTACTCTCTCTCTCTCTCTCTCTCTCTCTCTCTCTCTCTCTATATATATATATATATATATATATATATATATATATATATATATATATATATATATATATATATACACACACTGTATATAATCTCCATCCTTTATCCCAGGCCCAGGTGCGACGCTGAGGTCCCGAGACTAACCCAACTGCCAGATACATGAAAGTATAGGAAATAAAATACTTACACAATAACACAATTTTATAGTGTTCATATATTTAATGATTGATTGATTGATTGATTGATTGATTGATTGATTAATTGATTGATTGATTAATTTATTAACTGGTTAGAAAGAAACACACTGAACACAATCCAACACATCTCCTTTTACTGTAGCCACAACTGCACCTCCCGCATACATCATCTCTAGCAGAAGCATCAATATTCACCTTGTGCTTTTTTTTTTTTTTTAATGGAAAGGGAAACATGTTGTCCAGCTTTTCATGAACAGTCCGCCTTGTAAATGTCCTTGTAAGTGTATCTGTGACCAAATAGATTTCTTCAACTCTGTCAGCCATTTTGGAATAAAAGACAAATATTTTTGATCTTGTGCAGTTTTCTACAGTTGCGGGTTGCAAACTCTGACTAGTGCGCGCTCTGATCATCCATTCAAAGGACGTGAAAATGCTGATGCTATCGTACACCTGCTCTTAGAGTGACCAGCTTGAAATCTGATTGGTTACAGCAAAAGCTTTAAGCAACGTGTGGCAATACACACAGCAATTCAGCACCCCCCGGTGTTCTTGCCACTTCTGGAACGTCTATTTTCCAAAGAGTGTCAAACACCTTCTGTGATTCATGCCGGATTTCCACAAAGGTGTCGAACCGGCGACCTTTGAGCTGCATCTTCATCTGCGGGAAGAGGGTGAAGTCCGCAGGAGAAAAATCTGGCGAGAAGTGTGTGTGCGATGTGAGATTGTGTGGATTGTTCTCTGACGATCATGAGCTTGTCGAATGTCTTCCTGATCTCTCGTCATCTTCCAGTGATGTTCTTCCACTCTGGAAGCGTGCATGCAGCTTGAAACACCTTAAACAACTCGTCGCAGCGTCGCCGTATGTCAAATGTATGTCATGTCACATGTTTCTGTGGCAGATTTGCCCAGTTTTATGCAGAATTTCACATTTGCTCTTCATTCTAACTTTCTGTCTGTGTTGAAATCGCAGACGTGGTAAAGCACGTAGGTTAGAAAAGCACCAGGTTCACCATGTCTCCATGGTCTCCAAACTTTTTGAGACCACCTCATACAAGATGAATCAAATATAAAATGATCCACATCTCAATAACAAAAGTCGTCCACTGTTTATTTGCTGTTTGTCTTAGGTCACAACGTTTATTCTGTTTATCACCTCTGGTCTCAGGCACTGTAATATTAAACCTCTCATCATTTTTCTTTCTGAAGCAGGTGGAAGAGTGAATGCTGTGATTTTGAGCATATGGTGTAAAGTCGCCTTTCGAAAATACTCCTTAAGTTTGGGTTAATAAAGTTGACACGATCATTAGCAAGCAATAAATAAATATATTTACGCACCGCTGTGCTATTTGTACATAAATATCCTAAACAACATATGTTTAGTTTAGATTTTTTTCTAGTAATATCACTGCAACATTCTTTTACAGAACCATTCCAGATGTTCAGTGCTCACTAAATGCAGTGGATGTATAAAAATTGGTCATCAGATTCCACTGTGGAGGATATTTAACAAAAACAAAGTAGTTTGGGGGAAAAGTGAAGAGACAACCCTATCATGATGTCAAATTTGTAAAAAAAAAAAAGAAAAAAGTGTTTTATTTAAGATTGAAACAAACAGTGGCTGTCAAAAGTATAGAGACACATGGCACTAAACTCAACCTTGTTGAACTGGATAAATTGAAGGGGAAGCTCAGTGGTTAAAGGGGACATATGTCAGGTGAAATGTCTTCCGGTAATCTCACTTCCGCATCCGGTGGGAGCCGTCTCGCCACCAGCGCACCAGCCATCTTCCTGGTGTATAAATAGATGCTAGCTCCTTTTATCTCTCTCCAGATTGTCTCTTTGGTTGCATGTTTGTTTTGAGACCTTCCTGCCCTTTTTTCATGTGGAATATTTTTACTTTTGTCATTTTGTGTTTTTTTTTTTTTTTTTGCCGGTTCTCAGACGTTTGTTTTTGGACAGCTTCCTGTCTCTTCTGCTCTGGGTCATCAGGTTTGAGGTTTAGTTTTGCTTCAATACTGTTCTCAGTCTCTTAATGCTCCTTTTTAAGAGGGGTTCATACGTTTTCCTACAGTTGGGGTTTTTGCTCTGCTTTCTCAATGAAGACTGCCTTTTGAACATCAGCCTGCATTTGGGTCCTTCCACTCACGGCCACTGACAGAACAATCTGGCTAATTATGGACCTCGCAGACACCCAGGAATTGGAGAGTGTAGACTCCCCGAAGCAGATCTGCGTCACCCATGACCAGCAGCTGCATGAAATTGGTTCGGCACTTCAAGACTTCCTGCAGCGCGCTGATCAAAACCGCAGTACCTCTGCTGAAGCCACAACGGTCGTCTCACCTGCACCACCAACCATGACACCCTTGAATTTCACCTGATGCCACCAGCACGTTTCTCCAGGGAACCAGGGCACTGCCTCTTCTTCCTCACTCAGTGCAGAGTGATCATTCAACTTCAACCCTCTTCCATTAACACTGTCTTGTTTAGAAATCTGCCCCCATTTCCTTCAAGACCTTGGACCTAGACTCCATTCCTTTGGTTTACCACAAACTAGGACTTGCATTCAGCAAGGCCCGAGCTTCCTCCTCACCTCCTAATCGGCAGTATGACTGCGCCATCGACCTCCAACCTGGGTCCTCGCCCTCCCGGAGTGTTTGTACCACCTGTCAGGCCAGGAGCAAAGAGCCATGATGCGGCCTAATTCGCCCTTCCTCCTCCCCTGCCGGTGCAGGGTTTTTTTTGTAAAAAAAAAAACCCAAAAAAACAGGACATTACGCCCCTGCATCAATTATCATGGACTCAATAGTATTACCATCAAGAACTGCTATCCGATTCCCTTAATGGACACAGCATTCAAACTGCGCCAAGGAGTTTCCATTTTCACAAAACTGGAACAAAGAAACGCCTACCATCTTGTTCTTATCCGGAAAGGGGATAAATAAAAGACTTGCAAGAGTTCAACACCCCATCAGGTCACTACGAATATTTGGTCATACCGTTCGGCCTCACTAATGCACCAGCATTTTTTATTGAGGCTCTCGTTAACAACGTTTTGTGGGATATGTTGAACCAGCACATTTTTGTATATTTGCACAACATCTTGTTGATCTCTGGTGACCATGTTTGGTATGGTACTCCAGCGGCGCCTCAAGAATGGCTTCAACATCAAAGTGGAGAAGTGTGAGTTCCATGTCCCCAAAACCTCCTCCATGGGTTTCACTCTTGCGGCAGGAAGCATACAAATAGGTCCATCCATGATCCAAGCTGTCAAGGAATGGCCCACACTCTTCTCCCTCTTCTCCTGCCATTTTAACCAAGCAGAACGTAACCACCCCATTGGATAGCAGGGGCTCCTGGCCATTAAGCTTGCCCTGGAAGAATGGCATCACTGGTTAAAGGGGGCTGAGACCCATTTCTTGGTCTGTACAGATCACCGCAATCTGGAGTATCTGTTTACCGCCAAATGCCTCAATCGTCGCCAGGCTCGCTGGGGAATCTTTTAGTAAAATTTCTCCCTCTTCCCAGGTTACACTCCCCTGTTGAGGAAGGAGACCCCACCTCCAGACCCATACTTCCTTCCTCCATTACTGTGTGTGCCTGGACCTAGAACTCAAGGCAAGTATGAATCTTGCCACTGTGTGTGTATATATATATATTTTTCATATATAATATAATTTTTTATTAACACGGTTTATTATTATTAACATTTGTCATTATCAACTGTTTACATGTTTCAAACAATTATTTAAATAATAAATTATTTAAATAAAACAGAATTGGCATAGTTTCGTGCATGCGCAAAACAAAATCTGAGTTTTACAATCTAATACAAATCGTATTTCTGGTACGGAGTGAGTAGCCACAATGACACTGCACTAAATCTATTTTCTTGTTCATACCCCTGGCATTGATGTGAGAAAACAAACAAAAAAAAAAACAGAAAAAATGGAGCCCAAGTCCGAGGCAGAGACAAAACAATCTTACGGTCCGCCACTTAATTCCTTCCTGTTGGAACTTAGATTTTATTTATGTTCCACAATTAACACATGCACCAAACCAAAATACATGTACCGTTACACCCCTAATATATTTGCAGCTCACGGATAAGTATAATGGCTGAAAATTATTCACATCTGGTGCAATAAGCAAAATGAAAATTAATTTCAAATCTATGCTCAGCACTAACACCTCACCAGCTTGTACATGGCTCTGCTGAATAATGTCCAACATTTGGTTTGGCCATCATGTGTGTGTATGTGTGTGTGTGTGTGTGTGTGTGTGTGTGTGTGTGTGTGTGTGTGTGTGTGTGTGTGTGTGAAGTGTCACATAATGCAGTGTGGACCTGGGGTGTGCCATATGGCAAGCAGGAGATTCTGGATGTGAACTGACCTACATGTCTCTTTGAGATATTAGCCTTGTATCCATCTTCTCCTCATCTCACACTGTGTATCTGCTCCATCACAGAGCTTTTCTTCCCAGAGGGAACCTGTGCATGATCCAGGACGATCCTGGTTCTGTATTTTGAAGGAGACACCTATCTCCCTTTGATTTGCTGCATCAACTGAGATCATTCACAGAGTAAAAAAAAAAGAGAAGGGGGTGGGGGGGGGGAAACTAAGGTGTTAACCTAGCTTAGAAATAAAAAACTGCTAGCATGATATTAAAACATTAGCAAAAGTTTAAAAGAAATAAGCACAAATACACAATGTTAACAAAAGTACAGAGACACCTGACTTTGTGGTTCTTCTCCAAACTGTTACCACAAAGTTGGAGGCACACAGTTGTATTGGATGTTTATGGATGCAGGAGCATGACATTGTGTTATGCTTACATGCTAATGTGTGTTAGCATGCTAAGAAATGAACCGCACTGTTCTTGTCATTTGACTAGTGTAGAAAACTATCATTGGACCAATAGGAAAGATGGTGTAGCTACTAGAGCTGCTATCTTAACAATGTCAACAAATCTGCAAGCTGATTATACATTGATCTGATATAAATCACACTCCTGCCAAAAGAAAAAAAAAAAGAGTGTTTTAGCATGCTTATCCTGACAGGAAAGTGTGTGTGAAGTCAGAGTGTATGCGGTCAGTGTGTCCACTTGCTAACCTTTAACCTGGAGAACAGATTTGACCCCATGTTGGGGTTTTAGCCTTTCTCTGTTCAGCAGCTGTTTCATTATGCCAGTCGGGAGTGTTTGCTAATATCATGCTTATGATGCATCTTAGCAACGACACCATGACTAAGATTGAGACAGTAAAACAGGGCTCATGGAGGTAAGCGAAGTCCTGAGGTTGCTAAAATACCCCCTCTTTATTTTGACACATATAGCAAAATGTCAGCCATGATAAGGTCCCTCAGGAGCAAAGAGGGTTAAAGACCTTGTTTAAGAGGTCTAATAGTAGCAGCATGAGGCTTGAACCCCCGACCTTCTCAACAGCAACCTAGAGCTTTTGCTTTTAAACCTTCATTGCTTGCTAATAGATTGCTTTTCCATAGCATGCCACCTTCCTCGCTGTCCCAAGCCTCTTCACAAGACCATGGAAACAGCTGAGCTATTGCTCAGGGAGATCTTCAAACTTGGTCTTCAAACCTCATATATAATGTTCTTTCTGACAGAGGTGTTTTGCAACCAAATAAATATAAATGCCCTGAAAGCAAACCCTAGTGGTCCATCAGAGAGTCAAAAGATGGGCAGGTTCCTTCAACCCGAATCAACATGGCTGAAGAATGCATCTCACATAGCCAGAGTAAACGCACACTGAATGTCCATTCATTACAGTTCCATTATTATTGTGGTGTGCCATCACTGCTGTCCAGTGAGAGGTGCTGAAATGCAGAACTGCGTCAGCAACCACATCTGGGATAGATTATTTGTCAATAAACCACTTGAAAAAACCTTCAATGGTACATCCATGTTTTATAGGTACATTCTTTCTTCCTTCCTTCCTTTCTTCCTTCCTTCCTTCCTTCCTTCATTCTTTTCCTTCATTCCTCTCTTTCTGAACTGTTTTTCTCTATTTTTTTATCACATTTAGCATTTCTCTCTCTCTCTCTCTCTCTCTCTCTCTCTCTCTCTCTCTCTCTCTCTCTCTTTTCTTTTTCTCTCTCCCTCTCTCTCTCTCTCTCTCTCTCTCTCTCTCTCTTTCTCTTTCTCTCTCTCTCTCCATGTGTTAAGTAATTAAAAAGACATGGTTAAAGTGTTTCTTTATTGACAAAATATTTGTGTCCATCTCCGTTATCTTCCTGTCTCTTCCATTACTGCTCATGGTTTTCAAATCACTAAGATACATTTTGGAAACTAATTTTAGAAGGTCTAAACATATTTGTGTGTGTGTGTGTGTGTGTGTGTGTGTGTGTGTGTGTGTGTGTGTGTGTGTGTGTGTGTGTGTGTGATTGTGTGATGCTCTTATCCATATTTACAGCCATGTGCTGGTTTAATCGATATCTCTCACCTCTCTGAAACTCCAGACAAACAGATCTGATGTGTCCAGAGCCGTGATTCTCTCAGCAGCAGCTCTCGAAACTCTCGAAACACTAATGCACTTTCATTTTACTGAGTGCAGCGAGGACGCGAGTATAATTCATCACCACGCCTGAGGAGAACATCACACTGTAACATGAAGAGCTAGTTAGATAGCGCACACACACACATGCACAGACGCACACACACACACACACACACACACACACACACACACACACACATGCACAGACGCACACAAAGTTAACAAAATAACCTGTCGTTTGTAAAATAAAAGAGAGAGAAAGATTAAGAAAGATATATGAGGAAGGGAGAGAGAGAGAGAGAGAGAGAGAGAGAAGCACTAAATGAAAGCTGACAGTGGATAGTGGATCTTATTTGCCAGTCTGTCAGTGCATATGGTTGAGAAATATTTTGCATGTTTCTGTTGCACAAGCAGCTTCATTATGTTGAGAAATGTGTTCACGTGGGCTTCAGGGAATCAGTTCACATCAGAACTCAGCCCATTACGAGGGGATGCGTTTTACTGAGACAGACGTTCTGATCATGTCCAAGTTTATTTGGTTTAGAAATAATTTGGAACAAAATGTGTCAGTCTCAGTGAAGAAGGTGTGGCCTGTTCAACCACACAGTCCTCTGGACTAAAGAGGAGAGGGACCTTCCAGCTTGTTATCAGTGCTCAGTTCAAAAGTTCACATCTCAGATGGTATTGGAGTGCATTAGTACCTATGGAAGGGGAAGCTTACACGTCTAGAAAGACACCATCAATCCTGAAAAATATATCCCGGTTTTAGAGCAGCTTATGCTCCCATCCAGGAGAAATTTTTTTTTCAAGGAAGGCTATGCATATTTCAACAGGACAATGCTAAACCACATACTGCATCTTTGACAACAGCATGACTTCCTAGTAGAAGAGCCCAGGTGCTGAACAGGCCTGCCTGCAGTCCAGACCTTTCACTAGTCGAAAATATTTAACACACATTAATACAAAAATACAACAAAGAAGACTAAGGACTGTTGAGCAGTTAGAATTATATATCAGTTATTTGGTTTCTTCAGTTCCCAGATGTTTACAGACTGTTGTTAAAAAAAGACGTGATGCTAAAAAAGTGGTAAACATGGACACACTCCCAATTTCAGAGGCACACAATTGTATTGGACAGATTTGGAAATACAGTAGCTTGAAACTTTCCCTTTATTTGAGCTAGGATACACAAACAAGTTCCAGCATGACAATACCCCTGTGCACAAAGCCAACTCCATGTTGAGAAATGTAAACACTGACTGCACCCCAGGCCTCCTCACCTACATCAGTACTTTACTAACACCTTTATAGCTGAATGATTGTCCACAAATCTTCACAAAATCTACTGGAACATCTCAAGTGAACAAGTGAAGCTTATTACAACAGCAAATGGGAACTAAATGTGGAATGTTCAAAAAGAAGCACATATGGTTAGGTGTCCACAAACATTCGCTTGTATAATGCATATAGACAACAACTGTATATGCAACCGTTCTGGTGATCAATAGTGAAGCTTTTTGTGTCTGGGAAAATAATTGTTGTCAATGTTTGCAATAATAAATGAGTGAGTTATTTAATTCATCTCTGAACTTAGAGTTGGTTAATTAACTCAATTCAATTATTTTAATAAACCAACTTAATAATATGAACTCAATTGTGTGTGCAAAACAATTAAATTCTGTAATATTCAAAAGCATGGTCGATTTGCTTTGTTAGAATTTGACTACTTTTTTTTGTCTGTGTCTGCTATTTGCAGTGACTTATTTTGAACGCTTTACTTTTAAGGAGCTTGTTTGATTAAATTCTCAAAAGCATTAAATTCATTTAATTTATTATATTGCTTGCAATCTGTTGCCACAATTTTACTGAATACGGCGGTATTTATTTATTTATTTTTTCAGTGCACATGCCTCAAAAGTTGTGGCTTATACAGCATCTCCTGTGTATCTTTGGCTAGGTAAAAGGGGTGTGGCCTATGCACAAAAAAAGGTGTGGCCTCTGTCCTAAATGTGTGATAAACACGTACAATAATTAAATAGTAGCAAATAATGGCATGAATCACACATGGGTGGGCTTCAGTAAGAGTGAATTTACTGCACATAAGAATTATTTCGCTCTATCTCTCTTTTTCACCCCCTTTCTCTCTCTCTCTCTCTCTGTCTCTCTTTCTCTCTCTCTCCTTCTTTCTTTCTCCCTCAATCTTTTTCTTATCCCTGACTTTAGCACAGCTTTAATATAGATTAGTTTGGAAATTCATTATCCCTCCATTATCTTGCACCAAGAGCCATGCCGTAATGAGTCCCCTGGGAAACAGAGCACAAGAGCAAGCGCTGAGGAGAGAAAGAACTCCTCACAGAGCCTCCGAGAGGAAATGACGAGCGAGAGAGGGAGAGAGGGAGGGAGAGGAAGAGAGAAAGATGTGAGTGAAAGTATAAGAACAGCAGGATATGTCGCGAAGGCAGAAAACATCTGTCTCTGCCGCTCAAACATGGAGCGGTGCCATTAACATGGATCTGAATTTCCTCCTTAGTCTTTCTCTTCTTTTTCTCTTCCTCCTCCCTCCTTCGTTTTTGCTTTCTCTTTATCCATCCATTAGTGTTAGAAGACCTCTGGCAGAGCGAATTTGGCGAATGCCTGTGGTGTAATACCAGCTCCAGAGTGCTAGAAAAATCTCTGCCCTACTATTTTGTGACGCGAAAGTGATCAGCCCATACACCTCATTCAAGCATTCTGCAAAACAAGAAGAACATCACATCATACACGTTAACAACAAGAACACGAAAATAACTTCAGGTTTTCCAAAATCAGCAATTTCATTATACAGATATCAAAATATTGTATTTTCATTTTAAACCAATAGGTAACATGTCACAAGTCCTAAATCCTGACATTCACCTTAAAATAATGTTATAGTAATGAAATTATGCCAAATGATGGCAGATGATAACTGATGGGGGAGGTGGTAGCTTAGTCAACCTTGGATCTAAAGATCAAAGTTTAAATTCCAGCACCACCAAACTGCAACTTATGGGCCCCTAAACAAGGCCCTTACCCCAAAGCTGCTCAGTTGTATGAATGAAATAAAAATGGTGGCAGCTCAGTGGTCAAGGCAGCGGTGTCTACTCTTTTTCATCAGGGGCCGGTGTTGGTGCAGGTTTTCATTCCAACCATTCAAGCGCCACATGTTGTTGATTGTTTTGATTTGTATTTGTTTTGTTGTTTGTTTATTGTAAAATTTCATTTAGTTTTTTTGTTTTCTGTTGATTTTAATTTTGTTGTTTTTGTTTGTTTTTGTTGTTGTTGGTGGTGTTCCTGGTGTATTTTTGTTGTTTGTTTATTTTTTGTTGTTGTTTATTTTGTTTAGTTGGTGGTTTGTTTAAGTTATTCTAATGTAGTTACTTTGTTTTATATTTTTTTGTTTGTTTTCCATATCAATATTTATTTTTAGTTTGTTCTCTACTTTTGTTTGTATTGTTCCTATCATTTGTTTTACGTGTTTAATGTTGTTTTTTGTTGTTTATTTTCTGCTGTTGTTTGTTTTGATTTCTGCTGTTGTTTGTTGTTTGTTTGTTGTTGTACAGCCACATGCACAGGTGTTACACACACACACACACACACACACACACACACACACACACACACACACACACACACACACACACACACACACACCACATTTTATACAGTACAGGTCTGTACCAACTGTGTGTCTGTCTGAGCAGGTAATTAAGACTTCTGCCCACGTACTCGGTGCTCATGAATTGCTCTGATCTTCTATGCTTGTTGGCATCAGGAATGGTCATATACTGTAATAATGAGCAGATACATTTCCATAAATATAGGCACCTCTGATAAATAATTGGCCCCAAAAAATCCACTATTCGAACGTTTTATTGGTTACTGTAACACAAAATTATGTGGAACATCAAAAGATGTAAGAAAAGAAAAAACAGTCCATGTCAGTCCATAGCAGTGGTGATGGAGTGATAAAGTGTTGTCTATTTTCTCACCATTCTCTAGAACCAGCTCATTTTCTTAATCAAAACAGAACAAAGCCATTGTTTTATCTATTTCTTCTTCTTGTTTTGACTCATAGCCATTAAATTATCATTTTAAAGCATTCATTTGTCCTGAGACATTATTCTAACACCTTCTGACCAATCTGAATTAAGCCTTCAAAAGATCTGTGGTATAAATGACCATGCTGAATCATGTGAAAGGTATTAACTCTGCTAACTGAAGTAAACTTCACCAACCACAAATGTCTCCAGAGATATATCTCTCTATCGTCTGACCCAGAAGCTCTAAATGAGGAAGCACTTGAATCCTGACAGCCCTGGTTCACACACTGTACTCTTCCTTCTGCCTTCTGTCGCTCCCCATTTTTATCATGCCTCCTTTAAACAGTCCTTTCTATTATCTGCCTGGCACTCGCTTAACTGTTCGTTTGACAGCGCACGTCTGCGAGGCTGAATTAGCATAACCTCTGTCTCTCTGGGTGATCTTTGGCTTTCGCGGACTCCATTTTCATATCTGGTGAAAAGACGTTCCGCTCGGCGGACTGAAACCTCACCTCGCTAAATTAGCAGCAGACAGGCGAGAGATGTCGGACGAGCAGCCCGACGAGGGTCATGCTACGAAACTTTGAATTCCTAATCAGTCCGCGTACAATTAGAGCAGATCGTGACGGAGTTCGGTTTGGCGCTCGGCATCGGGGGAAGACGGGGAACAGATAAAGCTGTGAGCTTCTCTCTAACGATGTGCATTACAATACAGCGCTCAGAGCTGCCACGCTGATGAGGCCTGCTGCTAGAGACATCCAGATCTTACGCATCATTCAGAACGATTCTAATAAGGATCTCAGACCAATGAAGTTGGAGGGAGACGTTCTGACCACTGACTGTAGATATTCTTAATACATCAATTTAGTTTTTTTCCTTAAGAATGGCATAATGGAATGAGTTGCATTTCCACCCATATGTGGTTCTTCCTGAAATTCTTCTTGAAGAAGTCTGAAACCTGTTTCAGCATGACAGTGCCCTTGTAAATGAAGCCAGTTCCATGAAGACATGCTTTCCATGGCTTGGACAGGAAGATCTCCAGCTATAGCTCTCCAACACTTTGCACATGAATGAATGTGGACACTGACTGCACCCCAGGATTCCTTTCCTAACACCCTTGTGAATAAATAAATCTCCACAAAATCTTCTACAAAATCTAGTGGAACATTTTTTCCCAAAAGAGTGGAGCTTATTATAACAGCGAATTGGGACTTAATGTGGAATGGCATGTTAAAAATAATAAGTACATACTAATCTTTTGGTCAGATGTCCACAAACAGCTCTTCCCCTGCTGCCATAGGAAATATATTTTTTTTCTATAATGGCTAAGGACCACAGGTTGCATTTTAGCACTTTTTTACTGAACAGCGCACCTCAACAGGAGTTGTAATGAATGGATATTCGGTGTTGAGGATGAGGATGGGTTCCCTTTTGAGTCTGGTTCCGCTTAAGGTTTCTTCCCTAATGCCATCTCAGGGAGGTTTTCCTGTTTTTTTTTTTTTTTTTCAGGTGGCAGATTTTCCCAGAATTTTATGTTCACTCTTTGTTCTAACTTGCTGTCCATGATGAAATTGCAGACGTGGTAACGCACATGGTCAGAACAGCACCAGTTTGCTCTGTTAGTCTCAAAACATTTTTATACCACCTTATAAAACAAATCAATGTTCGGACCAGTCAAAATCCAGATTTTGACGTTGCTGAGGTATAAAACTTGTTCGATATCTCTTAATCAATCTGCGAATCGTAGTGTATGAATTAGAATTTTTTTTTTGCTCAACAACGTGAAGAATTTTTAATCCATAGACTCTGCTAGCTGTATGCAAGCCATGCGAATTCTAAGAGACGAGAAAAGATGAGAGCATCTCAATAAGTGCCAATTCTAAGGTAATATTTGGAGTGCATTATGTGCCTGTACATTTGTTGCCTTAATTTCAGAATTATGGACCAAAGTTAGTGAAATCAACACTGCCTAAAAGGCTGGAGTTTGTGAGAGCACCATTAAAGGCCACTAATTGGCAGAGAAAAAAATGGCACTTGGAATTTACTTCATGTTTACTGGCAATCTGTTAACAATGACATTTAAAATAGCAGGCATGAACAAGCTCATTTGCATACCGAATTGCACCTTTACCCGACTTCACCGCTAAGCAGATTTGGGTTATGGAGACAGAAATCATGTTTAGTGCCAGCCGAAAGGAAAATTCAATCCAGGAGAATCAGGTTTACTGAGCTGGGTGACAAAGCGGCAGATTTGTAGCGTAAAGGTCTTTTCGAAGGCTGCAGGCAAGAAAGATGAAAACACACATACACACAGAGAAAAAAAATACGTCTCCTTGGAAAGAAAATGAACTTGGATTCAAGGTTAGTTAACTTATCAATGAAAGTATTCGGCACAAAGGACGGCTTAAAGGAAGCCTTACGTTTTTGATATCGAGAAGAAGTCTGGATTGTAGGTGTCTGTTGACCAATGAGGTCTAGCGAAGGTGAAAAAAGACACTTAAAATTCGTCATTTTGTACGTGAAAAAAGAAATAAATAAACTTCAAAATAAGTCTTGAAGCGAGGACTTGTATAAGACGAAAGAGTTCCGTGGCGCGGCGTGTCCCAATCCGCTGAGTTCATTACAGCTCATTACGAAGGATGTGAAGGCTGCCAAAATTCCTACGAGCTACTCAGGGCAAGAAATTATATATAATAACAGTGGACCATCAACACTGCTTTGATGGTTTCGTTTTAGATTTCCAGTCCTGATTTAATCACATTAATTTCAAAAAGTAATTGTTTACTAAAGTGGGTAAAAAACCCCACAGAGTTCTGGGTCGTCCTTACGTCATGGTGTCATGAGTAAAGCAATTACAAATTATACAATAATATTCACTATATCTGGGTGTGTTCTGACCTGAACCACATTTAATTCATTTAAACTTCATGGGCATTTTAGAAATCCAGGTTAAACTAGTATGAATCTTGTCACGTAGACTTTGCGACACCTGCATCCAGCGTTACAACAACCAACTCATTTTGTTATATCTCATATACTTATAACACAATTTCTTA
>JBCEWE010000339.1:161917-164417 GCA_039877035.1 Silurus lanzhouensis | reverse complement strand
ACTCCTCATGCATTATTCATGACTCGAGCTTCACTCCTGCAGGGGGCTTTTAGACGAGGGGCAAAAAAAAAAACAGAACATGTTTCTGAAATGCAGAGTGTTAATGCGCAGCGGCGAGAGTTCGAGGTTAACACCATGGTGAAAATAAGCACAAGGTGCACACACACACACACACACACACACACAGGCACACACACAGGCAGGCACACACACACACACACACACACACACACACACACACACACACACACAGACTGTAAGGAGGAAAAAAAAAAATAATAAAGAAATTAGATGGAAATGCGAGAGGAGAGACACAATGTAGTCTAGTGAAGCAAAAAAAAAGAGAGAGAAGAAAAAAACAAGAAAATGAATGCGAAGAAAGGAGCAGAGGAAACTGAGAGGACAGAAAGACAGAAAAGAAATGAGAGTTGAAGAAAGAAAAGCAAAATGAAAAAAGAAACGTCAAAAAAAAAGAAACGATAAGAAAAGAATAGAAACTGAATGAAAAGGAGAACCGTTTTATTTGTGTGTCAATGCATTGCGTGTGTGTGTGTGTGTGTGTGTTTGTGAGTGTGTGTGTGTGTGTGTGTGTGTGTGTGTGTGTGTGTGTGTGTGTGTGTGTGTGTGTTTGTGTGTTGCTTTTAAGTCATTTATATGTTTATGTGTGTGTCATAACTGTCAGTATGTCCTCTTTTTATTATTTGTGTGTTTGTGTGTATGCATGTATACTAGTACATATATGTTAGATATAACTGTGTGTGTGTGTGTGTGTGTGTGTGTGTGTGTGTGTGTGTGTGTGTGTGTGTGTGTGTGTGTGTGTGTGTTTGTGTGTCAGGTCTGTCACAGCTCGGCTCGTCTCCAGAGCTCTGTGGAAGCTTTTTGCACTGAAGTGGCAGATCTCTGTCACACTCTGTCACACTTACACGCTCCCAGCAGCTTCAGTCTCTCCCTGCATGCCTTGTCACGTGTGTGTGTGTGTGTGTGTGTGTGTGTGTGTGTGTGTGTGTGTTCAGTCATCCCAGTGAGCAGCATGTGAGTTGTGTAAGCGATTAGTTCAGAGCCATACGAGAAAAGGTTTTAAGAAGAGAAAGACAAGACAGAAAGACCTGTGTGTGTGTGTGTGTGTGTGTGTGTGTGTGTGTGTGTGTGTGTGTGTGTGTGTGTGTGTGTGTGTATGGGTGGCATGGTATTTGGCTCTATAAGAGTGACCAGGGTTTTAATGCCTTATTGGCCAGGGTCAGACATCACAGGACAGCTGTATGCATGTGTCGCATGAGCGTGCGTGTGTGTGTGTGCATGTGCGTGTGTGTGTGTGTGTGTGTGTGTGTGTGTGTGTGTGCGTGCAACTGTTAAATGGAAACTCTGTGACTCCGTCATGCTAAGTGAGTCTACCGAGATGCTGCTGCCGCTGCACAGGAAGTGACCTCGTCTATTATCGACTTTAATAATAGTCTCATTCAGCACAGCAGACAATGACACTCTCTCATACACACACACACACAGACACACACACTGAACACAGGCTATTAAAACACACAGTGGTAAATGCAGACCGGAACCGATTTGGAAATGCCACAGTGGCAGAGCAGATTGTGGAATACGCCGGAATGTAAATCGCGAGGACTTTCGCGCGACGCTCCGTTTTAGCGATGGCGCTAACATCAAAGTGCTACGGTCTGGAATAGAAGACTTCAGGGCATGTGGGTCAACATAGCTCCTGTTCCTCTGGACATAAGTTAGTAGACACCTGAACATAAAATTGCATCTTTCTGAGCATCTCATTCCACATTGAGTCCCCATTTGCTGTTCTAATAAGCTCCACGCTGCGGAGGTCTGTGGTGCAGTCAGCATTCACATTCAAACATGTTCAATAGGGTTGAAGTTCTATAGCAGTTCTAAAGTTCTATAACACCTTCTATGTAAAGCTGATCTTCATCTAGCTCTTTCTGGGAAATCATCATTCTGAAACAGGTCTGGGTCTCCTAGTTCAAGTGAAGGTTAAAGGTCATTCTCCCACATCCAGAGACGTCCTGCACAATTGTGTGCCTTCAACTTTTTGGTTACAATTTGGTGAAGAACCACATATGGCTGGAAAAATCAAGGTGCCCCAATATTTTTTGTCTACATTAACATCATTGTTGCTGAATAAATCTCCACAAAATCTACTGGAACATCTTCCCAGAAGAGTGGAGGTTATTATTACAACCAATAGGAACTAAATGTGGAATGAGATGTTCAAAAAGAAGCAATCTTATGGTCCGATGTCCACAAACTTTTAGCTGTAAAGTGTGCATAAAATGTGCAAACTCTTGCAGATGTAGATTCTCTAGTCGTCCTGTGACATTTAGTGAAGTTAATAATCGTAGCAAAGAGGTTTGGAAAAACTGTGTCTACATTTGTTAACCCTCCCCCAGATCCCAGAGGACACGACCTTGACCTTGTCTATCGCTGAAAAAGGCTCGTGGAGGTTTCGTTTCAGGCTCCTGCTGCGAGACCACGG
>JBCEWE010000339.1:149417-159417 GCA_039877035.1 Silurus lanzhouensis | reverse complement strand
AATGAAAGGAGATCCATGAGAGTGCTGTGCATTCTGGATTTGCAGGTCATGCTTTTTTTTTCAAACCCAAGCGAGTGTTTTGCAGAGGGGAGGATCCGGGACTGTGTGTGCCAGTGGTGATGGGATTAAGCCGAGCATTACAAATGCTCCTGGAGAACCTCCGATGGTAAATTCTGGGGAACTTTGTGGAGAAGGCCGGCATATCAGGTTTCCTCCCTTGTCATCTTGACGGCGAGCAGGCTGGGTAAAGTGCACGGCTGTATTCCTTTCCGATTCCAAAACCAGGCTGTTCTCAGAGCCTCCATGATTCTCCTGACCCTTACTTTCTTACTCACAAGGGTGTAACAACAACAGATCGGACTGCTGCTTTCACACAAACGCCTCCTCCGCAGTTCAAAAGTCGATTCCCGTGGAGACTCAAGTATTTTCAAGCACCTCATAATTCCAGCCTTCAACATGTCACAGCATCTGGAGATGTTTACGTCTGTTTCAGTGCTGTAATTCATCTCTGGGATTAAGGTTTGATCGAGCCTATCAGTTCTGTGAAAAGGGAAATGAAGAAATATGGAATATTTTTCTCATCCGAACGCAAGATTTGCTCCATTAACCAGTTTGTGACATTAGAGAAGAAACGGTAGGTGTTTCCTGTCTGGGTTGTTGTTTAGAATGTCAGCACCAGATACCAGACTGTGTTTCTTCCAGTGGTGGATGAAATACACAAACCATGTAGTTAAGTAAAAGTAGAGATAGTACAAGTACAAAACTATTTACCTTCAAATGTACTTAAGTTTCCAAAGTAGTGATTTATTATAACTATAATGTTCCTATTATCATTTTTATTACAAGACTCTTTACTAAATCACCTCAGTTTATGTGTAAAGATTCGAATGTGACTCTCAGCACACTGATCTATTAATAAAATGATATTAATGACTCAAACACTGATTGATTTCTATTACAATTATCATTAATCCAAAACTACTACTGTAAAAAATCATGTAAATGAGGTCACGTGTGTTGTGTCTGGAGTTTCTTCATCATTTATTCCTCTCTAAATGTTCTGCTTGATGTTGAACTGATGCTGAACTGTATGTTGGTGATCAGTAGATACACCGAGCGCCGATCAGAACACGTGTAAAACAGAGCGTGCGCTCGATCCTGATTGGTGACTCGCTGCGTGTTTCACCAGTTACGTTTTTATCTTTTTGGATTTTGCCAAATGTAGTTGAGGAAAAAGTGAGAGATTTGACTGATATGTAGTGAAGTTACAGTAAATGTCTCCTTAAATAGAAATACTTCAGTAAAGTATAGACACCTGGAAAAGCTACTTAAGTTCAGTAACCAGTTACATTTACTTCATTACTGTCCAACACTGCATTTCTTAAGAGATTCAGAAGACTTTCGTATCTATTTTTCCTATTTTTTTATCTTCCTACTCAGCAACTATTTGCTGAGTTGCTTCGTTAGTTTTTTGGGTTGCTTTTTGTTCATTAAAGTAATTAAACAAATAAAAAGCCGCCAAAGGAAATTGGCTGAGCAGCGTGCAGGCCTAAGATTGGACTCATAAAACTCTATTCTTTGGCTCAGATTGGGTTGAAAAGACTTGAGCCCAGAACACACACCAGTTTGAGAGACTTGCAGGTGATTCGATTGATATCACCCTCACAACAGTCCAGAAAACAGCACAAACACGTAACAACCGTATTGACGGAACAGACAATCGGACCAACAAAAAAAAAAACGAATAACTTTCCTCAACTAAAAACATCGTAGAACACATTGTAGAACTATCTACACGGAGGAGTAAAACGTGATGTTTGATGGACTTCTAAGTAGAATGCAATTAGTTCAAATTACAAGAAATAGAATTCAGAGGAACTTTGTTGCTTGGACGTTCCACACTTAGCTTTATCTTTATGTTCACGATTAAAGGCGTTGCCAAATTAGATAGCGATAAGGAGTTGAAGCAAAATTCACTAAGAGTCCAGGAAAGTTTTATACTGTTCAAATTGACAAAGTAATAAAAAGAAAGAATAAAAGAGGGACATACTTTCATCTTTTACCGTATGTCATCTTTTTGGCACAACCACGCTAAAGAGGAAAGGTGGAGAACGTTTGATGTATGAATCTAATTATCAACGTGTCTCCTACAGGTCCTGGGTAACACACACACACACACACACACACACACACACACACACACACACACCCAACATGCACAAGCGAAGCATGGGAGGGTTATTTGGCTCCCACAATGCACTGCTGACACCACAGTCCATCAAAGGCAGGGCGGCCGAGAGAGCCGGAGCCCCCAGCTGAAAAGAACAATTACCACTTCTATCACCTCCTCCAAATTAGCATTCATTGGCGATATGATTTACTACAAAGACAAGCCATTTCTCCCTGCATTCTCCCTCCCTTTCTTCTCTTCCCTTTCTTCTCCTCTTTTCTCTGTCGCTTTACCGCGGGACCGGGTTAATGTAGTAACATTTGTATTCTCCTCTCGAGCTTCACAGAGAGACGATGAGGATCTGCTGCAGGTCAGGCCAGCCTTTCTCTTTCTCTTTCGTTCTCATTCTCTGCCCTTTGCAGAGATAAAGGCACCGTAATTACATTTGCATATCGAACAGGGTTGGGCGTCGCAAAAGGTCGTGACTCTGGCATCACTCGAGTCCGTGGCGAACATGAAAAGACCTGTGAACGTGCGCTCGCTTTGGCCCTGATGGATACAGTTGATGACAAATTTATAGAAACGCATTCACAGTAATAAACGGTTGAGGTTACAGGTGAAGTCTGAGGTAAGAATTCATTCAGGTACTTGCTGTGCACAAAGGCCTGATTCGGGGTGCGTTTGGGAGCCTTCACTCTTTAGTGTATGGAGAGTTTAGAAGTGTTAGCTTAGTGGTTTAGGCATTGGACTTTGGATCTAAGGGTCATAAGTAGGGCTGCAGCTAATCGATTATTCTACCGATTATTCGGTCAATTAATAGAGTAATCAAATACGGTTTGTGTATATATATATATACAAGAGAAAACAAGACAGGTATCTTAAAATAAACAAGTAATATGTTTCTATTGCTGAAATTACATCAAATGCAAATACAATTTTGTAAATTAAAAAAATCAAAAATTATGATATTTAGAAAAATCAATTTCAATTGAATTAAAAACAACAATAAATGTTCTGTACGGTGTTTTCTTTATGTTTTAGTTTGAACTAATCCCAAACTTGGGAAACTTTCTGTTGTTCCATTTTTTATTCTGCAGCGTCTTTGACCATAATTATAACAAAATCATTGACCATAACTATGGTTTCCCAAACTTTTTCAAAGTTTCAAAACATTAATGTTACACAACATATAGCACACAAGCTGATGGCTTCTACACCTGATAACAGATAACTTAAACTTGAAGAAATCCCCAGACTACCATTTGAAGACATCAAGGACCAGTTCTCTGAACCAATTCCAGGTTCGAAACAACTTTTATCCTTCACTAAAAGAACTAAAGCCAAACTACCTTGTGTCTGGGGGAACTGAAAGAATCTCAGTGTCCTCGTTTTCATGGTAGGTTCCAACGTTTGCTCAAATGTGCCATATATGTGTGTCCTCCTTTTGCAGAATCCTATATAACCTCAAAGTTGTATTCTTACCTTGAAACATTTGTGATATTGGATTATAGCTTCAGGAAATAAGAGGAATAAAATAGTTTGCTTTTAAGGGAAAACTTTTGCATGGCATCTGTAACTCCACTTTCTACTTGGCCACACGTTGCTTATTTTTAACAGCATTTATTTTAACAGCATGACATAAAGTGGTAAAATCCTGACATAAAGGCTTTATCCTGGATAGGGTCAGAAGGTATCTAAAGACAATCCTGAGGACACTGAGCTCAAGGCAGGACTATATCCTTGACTGGACACCGTGTGGATCAGACTGGGATCACAAACTTGATGAAGCAAACTACATAAAATCATGTTTTTCAGTAAAAGGAATACTAGGAGGTAAAATGAATACTAGGAACCTGGAGAAATATGGAGAAGGGAGAAGATATAAAATTTGCATAGATATTTTCCTGAGCTCTGGATTGAACCTTGGCCTCTAAAGATGTGAGACAACAACTCTACCTGCTCTAGTAATTAATCTACTACAAGTCAGGGGTTTTATTTTTAGTCCAGTGGACTCCCTTCACAGTTTGAGGTTCTTCCCAGCGCTCAACACTCCTGGGTCACCTCATTAAGAGCTTAATAATTAGGAGTCCGTTTGGATCAAGTGAGGGAAAACTTTTAAACTGTGCAGGAACTGGAGATAAAAGTCCAATGCCCTAAAGTGTTATCCAGTTTGTCCATCTCATGGGAAACCTCAAGATGATTCTTAAGTAAAGGGATTCTTGGCAAGTAGAATGCCTTTTAAAGCCGAAAGCCATCAACCATCCCAAGAAGCCTTAAGAATCTGTTTTTCTAAGAGTGTAGGTTTGCCACTTATGTGGAAAAAAGATGATTAAGCCAAGTATGATCGATTGTCTAATTCCATTTATAGCTTACATCATTTGTTATAGAGCTGCAGGGTAGTTGATTTCACCGCGGTTCATCATTCATATTTGTCGGCGTGATTTTTTTTGGGTCGTGTTTCTCTTCTGGTGAAGGGACTGGCGAAATGGCATCAAAATTCATTCATCTCTGAATTCGAAATGAGAAACGTCTCACACATCCACGCCCTTCTGAAGCATTTAGAGAAATAATGACATGCCAAGTTTATGACGATGCTGGTTGACAAATGCTTGTTTTCCTTGACACCAAAGTGCCTTAAGGACTTTACAGCTGGTACACAATTAGGGAAGGTGGTAGATCAGTGGTGAAGGCTCTGGTTTACTGATCAGAAGGTCTGGAGTTCAAGCCTTGGTATTGCCAAGCTGCCACTTTTGGGGCTCCTGAACAATGCCTTTATGCAGAGGTGCTGTATCAAGGCTGATCACAGCTCCTGAAATCTCTGGGCGATGCAAAGAAAGTTTTTCATTGTGCTTCAGAAAGTCCATGTGACTTCACCTGAATGAATAAACTTTTGTCCTATTTTTGACATGATGTTCTAGTTAAGGTTTTCGGGGTCCTGATTAAACTGACTTGATGTCTTAAAATAATCAAAAGGACCTTTATTTGCATTATTATATTACAGTTTGTTATTGTTATAATTCTTTGTAATCAATATATCGGACAAGCCCTAGCTTTTCCACACTAAACTCAAATATTTTTTCTTCCATTGACGCCTATACATGAGAGTTTCACCAGTGCTTCAGCCAAACACCCCTTTCCTCACTTCTCCGAGGAATGTTTAATTAACACCGTCCCTCCATTTTCTGTCTCTTCAGATGACAAAATATCAACAAACCTGCCACACCGATTCGTGAAATAACGAGGAAGACAAATAATCAGGGAGTTAAATATCCCGCTTTCACAGGTTAAACCTCAGAGAAGAAAAACAGCCTGACTCCACTTGCGCTAACCTTTCTCCCAGGCCCTACGCCAGATCTAATTAAGGAGTGTTCGCCAGAAAATATGCTCAAAATGTGCTCCCAATTACGGCTAATACGTCTCCGCTAAAGCCGAAACACACTGCGTCCGGAGATGAGGAGTCCGGTGACACATTCACACCGAGGCAAATGGTACATTTATCAGGGGTATGTTTTGTGTGTGTGTGTGTGTGTGTGTGTGTGTGTGTGTGTGTGTGTGTGTGTGTGTGTGTGTGTGTGTGTAAGGGGTTCATGACAGAAACCATATGAGCAATTTGTTCTGGGTTTATTTCTTCGCACCACCAAGGTGAACCTGGAGAAATTGAGTGATAGATTAAGTGCAGTAAGACAAAGCAGTAAGTAAAGAAAATGCTGACTAGCGAATGAAAGATTTGTGTGTGTGTGTGTGTGTGTGTGTGTGTGTGTGTGTGTGTGTGTGTGTGTGTGTGTTATATGTTCCAGTTTTAATCAGCAGCATGGTGATGTCTGCAGGAAGCCATGTTGATTAAAACACACTCGAGCAGGAAGTGGGATTAGAGAAAATGGGGTTACAGGCTCCCTGTGACGATTTCCATGCAGGTCTCTGTTCTCCAAATCAATATGGGGATATGTGTGTGTGTGTGTGTGTGTGTGTGTGTGTGTGTGTGTGTGTGTGTGTGTGTGTGTGTGTGTGTGTGTGTGTAAATAAAAGACTAACCAAGCTGAATTAGCTGATAAATTGATGATGATTTGTGAATTTGAGTAGAATCCATGAACGTGAGTTCCCTGTTTAAGTCTCCTCTCAGGATCATGTAAGTTTCATACGCAGTGCAGTTGTTTGTTTTATTATTTGTATTATGACAGGTTTTTTTTCTATTAGTCTCCGAGTTGTGCATGTGGGTTTAACAACAATTAATTTCTCTTCTCTTGAGAGTCTCACGTGTAGACACTGAGGGTTCAGTTTACAGATATTATTTTCTCACATACTCTGATTCCATTACGTGATTATGTGAGTCGACATTCAGGACCTAACATAATGAAATGCATTTTTTTTAATTTTCTTGTGTAATTATATAATTATTAACATACTACAAAAAAATAAATAAATAAATAAAATAAAATAAATTAAATATGGATGGCTCAATTAATGTATGGATGAAAAAAAAAACACAGAAGAGATAAATGTTTTGAATAAATACATGAAATGTTGGATGGATGGATGGATTGATGGATGGATGGATGGATGGATGGATGGATGGATGGATGGATTGATGGATGGATGGATGGATGGATGGATGGATGGATGGATGGATTGATGGATGGATGGATGGATGGGTGGATGGATGGACGGATGGATGGATGGATTGATGGATGGATGGATGGATGGATAGATGGATGGATGGATGGATTGATGGATGGATGGATGGATGGGTGGATGGATGGATAAATGGATTTATAGATCGGAAGATGGTTTTGAAGAATAATTGCATAAACTAATGAATAGATGAAGGGAATAATTAATATATAAATAGATTATTGGTTGGATGGTCGATGGATGGATGGATGGATGGATGGATGGATGGATGGATGGATGGTTAAAAAAATGTCAGATTCAGATCTCCTGAGGCTCTAAAGTTCAGCACAAAAAGCTCCAGATGAACTGTGAACCCTGGTTAATGTGTTAAAGAGCAGAATTAACTTCTGAAAGCTGAGCCGTGCAGGAGGAGGAACACGACTACACTTACACGTGTAATGATAAATAACATTATAACCAAACACAAAATAGACAAACACCCCCCTCCCCCACACACACACACACACCTGTCCTCCACGCCCCAACACGCTCTCGTGTTGGCTGAAGATGGAGAGAGTGTAATGGTGCATTGCAGGTGGAGCCTCAACAAGCAATTTATCAGCAGTAGCATTCAATTAGAATGAACAGAGAGAAAGAGAGAGAGGGAGAGAGAGAGAGAGAGAGAGAAAGAGAGGGAGACGGAGGGAGTGTGAGTGAGAGAGATATAATAAAAGAGAAAGTGAGAGAGACTGATAATGAGCCACTGAAATTGGTGTAGACTAATTCTCTCTCTCTCTCTCTCTCTCTCTCTCTCTCTCTCTCTCTCTCTCTCTCTCTCTCTTTCTCTCTCTCTCTCTTTCTCTCTCTACTTCTTGCTTTCTCTGTACTGTATCTTTCTTTCCTTCTTTCTTTCTTTCTTTCTTTCTTTCTTTCTTTCTTTCTTTCTTTCTTTCTTTCTTTCTTTCTTTCCTTCCTTCCTTCATTCCTTCCTTCCTTCCTTCCTTTCTTCTGTCTGCTGCCTGATACAGAAGAGAAAAAATGGCAAAGGTGCTCAATAAAGTTCGCACCACTTTGAGGAAGAGAAAAATATGAGACCAATAATTAATTAATTAATTAAAGTTGCGAATTCCCACATGGAGATCTTAATGTCCACGAAGCACTGAGAGAAAACAAAAAAAATAAAGAAACCGTTCTCTTTTCCACACTTCGAGTTTGTTCGAAACTGGGATCTAATTATCAGATGCAGTAAAATATCAGTAAAAAGGAATGTATATTACATCAGCCTTTTTCTTGGCGGCGATTGTGTGTGTGCTGAATGAGGGCAGCTGTGTGTCGAGAGCGTCTGTACGTACCGACCGAGATGCAGGTTTTTTTGGCTTTTGACAAAATTCCTGTCGAGTTCCTCCCACCTCCAGGCTCCGGCGCCGGCGTTCGCTCGCCCTGACGCACTCGTTCGCCTGAGCGTCGTGTCAACAGGATGAGTTAAACAGAGAGAGGCGAGAAACAGTGCAGCTGCATCGTGGAGGGTGAGACCGACAGAGAGAGAGATGGAGAGAGAAAGAGAACGATAGAGAGAGAGAGAGAGAGAGAGAGAGAGAGAGAGATCCTGCTGAGAGAAAGCCGAGTAGAAGTTTACGATCTCTCGCTTTTGCTCGGTGAATAAACCGAGGCCTTTGACTGCTGGAAAAAGTTGCGAACTTATTGAGACGGGGAAATTATACGGATCCGTTCGTTACCTCGTCCAAGGTAAGCGGCGCACTGATTGGGTCTTCAAGGCTGCCTTTGTTTCGAACTCGGAGCCGAGCGAGTGTGAATGCGACACTCCAACGTAACGTCAGAAAAAGAGCTGATGCTTTTTTTTTCAAGGTTAATCTAAAAGAAGAAATTGATTCGATGAGTAAAGCGAGCCAAGCCGGAGCTCTGACATTATGTAAAAACATTTGGCCATGCAATCTCCTGCTCAAGAATATTATTTTCCTTGTATACAGAATAAGGAGACCTCGTTGATGGAGAGGTAAACACAAGAATCTTCCTTCAGCTTGTCTCACCTACGCTCCTTCTCTCCTTGGAAATGAAAGGCATCAAAAAACACTTTTTTTTTTTCCTCAAATGGAGTCAATGGCCCGAAGTTTAGCGCCGACAGGAAATCGGAACAAATAGAAGCGTCCTGTGTTTTAGAGATGTTCCGCGAACGTCCTTGAGCGCTGAGGTTGTCTCCGCTCTTAACGGTTGTGGAACCTAAGTTCATTGTGTAGAGAAAGGCTTGTTACTTTTAAGCCTTGTTGAAACAAACACTGCCACGGGCTGCACGAGAAAAGCACTGAGATTAATTACTAACAGTGGAACATCTACAGCGGTCTTATACATCCTGTGGGTCACATATGAACTGATCAGAGTAACTTTACAGAGCTTTACAGCAGAACATGTGAAGTGAAAGCGTCTAATACAAGCACTATATCTGTATCTGTGTAATTCTCTTAATATTCTGGCCTGCAAGGCACACTGAGGATCATGTACAAAAATGCCTGACAGGCCATGTAGTTACAAAAAAAACTGCCCAACAGACTATTCATCTACTAAATGACCTTACAGGGCATGCATTTACAAAAATGCCTGAAAGGTCATGGATTTACAAAAATGCCCGAAAGGCCATGTAATAACAAAAAAGTGACCTGTGGTGCTGTGACCTGAAAGGCTATGTTATCACAAAAATGCCTGACAGCCTGTGCATTTGTAAAAAAACCTGACAGGCCATGTATTGACAAAAATGTAAACATTGTGTTCATCCCTAAAAACAGTCAAACCTCCAATGACGCCAAACCATGTTCTTACTTGGGTCAGCATGAGACGAAGGCGATATGGACAAACGTGTGGACACCTGACCATAAGATTAGTATGGGCTTTTTTATTGGAACATCCCCTTCCAACATCCTCTAGTGGACATTTTTGAAGATTCATTCAGCCACAAGGGTATTAGTAAAGTCCACTATTGATGCAGGTAAAGTGAGGAGGGATGGGGTGCAGTCAGCATCCACATTCATTTGAAAGGGTTGAAGGTCAGAGATCTAAAGCAGGAGACCTTCCACTCCAACCAATATAAAGCAGATCTTCATGAATTTGTGCACTTTCATGCTACTGCATCCAAAAACATCCTGTAAAATAGTGTGCCTGCAAGTTTAAGGTGACAGTTTGGAGAAGAACCAGATATGGCTGGAAAAGTCA
>JBCEWE010000339.1:134417-144417 GCA_039877035.1 Silurus lanzhouensis | reverse complement strand
AGATAGATAGATAGATAGATAGATAGATAGATAGATAGATAGATAGATAGACAGACACATGGACTGACAGATAGATAGACAGATAATGGATGGATGGTTAAATGATAAACAGACAGACAGACAGACAGATCTATAGATAGATAGATAGATAGATAGATAGATAGATAGATAGATAGATAGATAGATAGATAGATAGATAGATAGATAGATAGATAGATAGATAGAGCATTCATATTCATCATAAAGGTGTTCAATATGGTGTATAGCTCTGTAACAGGTGATCTTTCACTCCATCCCATGTAAAGCAGATCTTCTTGGAGGTGCCTTTGTGCACAGGGACATTGTCATGCTGGAACAGGTTTTCATCTCCTAGTTCAAGTGAAAGGAAAATTACATGCATCCAAGTACATTGTGTAGAGTTGTGTGTCTCTGACATTGTGGTAACAGTTTAGAGAAGATCCACATTTGCTGGAAAAGTGAGGTGTCCCGATACTTTTGTTTATGTTTTCATTAATGCATTGAAACAAAACCTGAGTCTGGATTTGTGTGTAGGTGTGTGTTCAGAGCTCATCCCGGCTCGTGAGAAGCGGCGAGAGACACTCGGAGATGCTATAAATAGAGCTCTTTGTAGGATTAATTGATTAATTTCAGGTTAAGAACATTAGTCATGAGCAAGCATGTGAATTCCACCCCCTGATAGCGTGTCCTCCAACGCCAGCTCATGCGTAAACACGGAGGAAACGGTCAGGATATGAATCGCGAGGAAGGTTTTTCTTTGGCCGTAGTTAAAGTGTGACTCAAGACGGAGTGAAACGGCGTCACTGAGTGATTCATGTGCATCATCCAGTAACACCACGGGCTCCAATTCCAAACTTAAACCTACATCTGAAACATTAGACATGAAAAAAACAACAGTTTTACTCGCAGATGATTCATTTATTGATTAATCACAGATGATTTATAAATTTATTCATTATTATTACATACATTCATTAATAAATGTTCATAAATACAAATACAGTACATGCAAAAATTCAACATGAACAAACACACTAATAAATAAATAAATGACCAAACAACTATCCAACCAAACAATAAAAACCATTTAATAAACAAATAAATAAATAAACAATTGTCAAAACAAAAAGCAAAAATAAGCAAGCAAATACATTAGTAAAGAAACATTTTCAATGACATCAAATATATAAATAAAATTAATAATTAATTTTATTTTGTAAGAATCATAAAAAAATAAAATGAATTAATTATTTTTTATGTATAAGTAAATATAAATAAATTAGTAAATAAACATTAAATATATAAATACATGTAATAATTAATTGATTTTATTTTTTTAAGAATCATAAAAAATAAAATCAATTAATTATTCATTGTATTTATATATAAGTAAATACAAATAAATAAGTAAATAAACATTTGCAATGACATCAAATATATAAATAAAATTAATAATGAATTTATCTTATTTTTTATGATTCTCAAAAAATAAAGAGAATCAAATCTTAAATCCACCTATAATTATTCTTTTTTTCCACATACTCTGTATACACTGTATATTCTTCATTTATTTTTAATTACATCTTCTCAAATATTGAATTTCGGATGGACAGTAAACCTTCAGTCCTGCTGATGGTCACTGTATTAATTGCGTACGTATTAATTCAATTTACCAAAACAGCCTGAAGGTCAGTCAAAATTCATCTGTTTGTTTGTTCATTTATTTTATTTTTTTACTAATATATGTCTTCCTATTCTTCTTCCTCTCCTTCTTCCTCTTCTTCTTATCATTCACCCTCTTCCATCCCCATTCATCACTTCTCTTGTGACAGATCTTGACCTTGTCATCGTGAACCTCTCCATGAAATGTGCAGTCATTATTTAAAATATATAAAACTCCTCCAGCCGTCTTCTTATATATGACACACGTATGTGGAAGATCTGAAATGGATGATATTTTACACTGAAACATGACACTGCAACTCATTTATAGTGACAAACAATATTCCCGGCATGTCGCCATGCTAACGCTAATCGCGCTAAATGGAGAATAGACTCTGAACGACCTGCTTTAGAGAGAATGTCACGTGTCCAGTTTGAAGAGTTTTAGCAAAAACGTTGCTAAGCTCACTATAAATAATGATTTGCTCTATAAGTCCCATATCAGCAGTAATTTCCAAGTTAGCACGAGCAGCTTTATGATGAAAGTGCAATGTTTAATTGGAATAAAAAACATAATACATTTACAATACAATACAGTTTTTCTATGTTACTCTTTGATTTGTTAGAATCTTGTTAGGATACTTGCTGTATTGCCCAAAATGCTAATATGCTAGGGAATCAGATTTCTGGAGCATTTTTAAAAAAAAGAGAAATTGCAATACAGCCAAAGTTTGTATTACCAAACAATACGCTACAATTCCGTAAAAACGGAAAAACTCCGTAAATCCGTAAAAACCTGGTACTAGCTGCAGCCATGTTAGCATTGTCGATCTGCATTGTGAGTCCTGTTTAATCAAATTCCAGCGGACAATATGTTTTTGAACCATTATTCTTATAAAAAAGCATTAGCATATTTATAGGCGTTTAAATGATTTGTTCAGACTTGGAAAGACGTCTTCAGCTGTCGGTTCGCGATACAAAACAACTACTAATGGTTCCTGATAATAGTTTTCTTTCGCTGGTATGAATATTCTAAGGATTTTTCACACGGGTTTGAATGTGACTCCGTGAGTCACATGAGACGTGGAACCTAAAGGGGAGTTTATTTTAAGAGAAATAATGACAGATTAATATAAATGTTTAGCATAAATCTACATAAAACTTTTGATAGATGCAGTGGCTGTGAAAAGCTCTGAAACATGTATTCTTATGGATTTTAAAAGACACCTTCATGTTCTTTTTGTTCCTGTGCAGTAATCTAGGTCATTGAACAGTATTCATTTTCATCAAACTGTCACCTCAGGCAATACGGCTAGGTTTTTGGATGACATACATGTGTCTCTGTCCCATGTTTTAACACGGTTTATATTTGGAAAAACCAACCCCAGCGATTAGGGTTGCACAAGCCTAAATGCCGGTCCCAAGCCCGGATAAATGGGGAGGGTTGTGTTAGGAAGGGCATCCAGCATAAAAACGTGCCAAATTTAATATACAGATGGTCCGCTGTGGCGAGCTCTAAAGGGAGAAGCCGAAAGAAAGTATATTTGGAGAAACCACGCTTTTATTATTTACATGTAGGTTCAATCATATTGTCTCACATTGTCTATATTGTCTTGTATGGTCCAAGTCAAATGTGTTGTGTTATTTAACAGCTGGAACCGAATTCCTTGTGTGTGTTAACACACTTCGCCAATAAACCTGATTCTGATTCTGATTCTGATAATGAAAGGAATCCTGAACCAGCAACCAACATGTCTCCCATTACTTACTTCAACACCATGCAATTCCGTCTGGACTGCGACTCACTGGACCCCACTTCACCACACAACAAGGCAATAAACCCCCGATTCGTAAGTCCGAGTTCTCTAAGTGTGATTTACAGAGCAAACAGTTGTTTGGAGTGATATCAATCATGAAATGACCTTCCCAGTCACCACACCTAAATCCTATTGACCTGCTCTGGGATGAACTGGATCACAGAAATCTCCAAAGGGGAATCTTTCTAGTCAAGATTTCAGCTGAACGTTTGGAGAAACGAAGTGTCCAGATGCTGAGAGTGTGTATAGCTGTTCTTTATGCTGATGGAAAATCAGGTGTGAGGAGGAGCTTGGTGATAGGGTGTGAACATGGTCAGAATAGAACCAGCTGTACACAGGATGATGTTTTTTTCGATCACTAAGTCTCTGCACTCTGACTTGTAAAGGTTGGTGCTTCCAGTGACTGTGCGTGTAGCCGCGTGCTGCCACCTGTTGGCATGTTACAAAACTAGTCTCGAAACTTTCAGATGCCACCTCGTACACACTCCCTGTCATACTGCCAGAATAGAATTAAAAGACTCAGTGATCGATACTGATTAAACTTACTGACTTGTTTTAAAAAGACTAGAATTGTTAATAAATGAAAAATATGTAGCAGCAATAATTAATCATGATTGCTTGGAGTGATTCACTGCAGCCTGGGCAGATGGGGTCAGAGTACAAACGTAGTGTTTAATGTGCATTAATACTCCAGCAAACTTCGAGACAGAAGTGGAAAGGAAAAATCAATGCGAGCGGCTGTAACTCATAACTCCCACTCGGAAAAAAAGAAAATAAAATCAGACTTTCTCGAGCGTTCAGGCTTTCCTCTGTCGATAAGAGCTGTCTGCTGAAGGTGTCTCGCTAAGGAAATGCCCATATATGGAAATAGGGGTGTGTCTGGGAGTCCTTATGTGGACCAGAATAGCTAATGGTTTGAAATGTGATTCGATAAGAAGTAAGTCTGCGACGTCATGATGCAACCCAGATGTTCTTGTCTTATTTAGTGTTGTTTTTTTCTGGGAGAATAAATACAATGCTTTTTATTTGACATGCTGTTATTCAGTACTATTGGAACGAGAGGTCAAAAGAGAGAGAGAGAGAGAGAGAGAGAAAGAGAGAGAGAGGGAGAGAGAGAGAGAGAGAGAGAGAGAGAGAGAGAGAGAGAGAGAGAGAGAGAGAGAGAGAGAGAGATTGAGAGATAGAAGGGACGGATGTACACCAAAAGGAGTAGGCTTACCCTTTCTGAGGCTGGCATGTAAACTAAACCTCCATCTCTCTCTTTCTTTTCAGCGTGGGACTGCCATATGCTGAGCACTGGGACAGAGATAAGAGAGATGGATAGAAGCAAATGAAAGGGTGGAATGGAGAAAGAGGAGAGAGTTATCTCTAAAACCGGATTATCTCGCCTGTCCCCTTGCCCTCTGCTCAGAATGTCCCATCCAGCTAACAGAGATGTTATTGTTAACTTATGCACACACACACACACACACACACTCACACACACACACACACACACACACACACACACACACACACACACACACACACACAAATATGCAACTAAGTGCAGATATGTTTTGCAGTTGAAACAGAAGCTGACAGCGCTTCACTGAGCGAGGAGAAGGGCGGCTGTATGTCTTCACATAACACACACACACACACACACACACACACACACACACACACACACACACACACACACAAATGCCAAATCCTGGCCCTGCCAGCTATCTATACCGAGCAATTAATAACACTTAGTCAGGAAAGCCCGCGCCTGCCGTCCGTTAAGACATACACACAGCCAGCTCGCTGCAGAATTAGTGGTAATAAAAATATAATCACATCATAATTACGCCGTAATGACGGCTTCTCGCTCCAGCCTTGCGCACCGGCTCCCGCTTTGCTCCGCGACTGATGAGTTACTTAATTACGAGTCCTTTTCCATCCGACTCGTCATGTTTATGGAGGATTAAAGGTGTTTGAGCGGAGGGGGAAATGTTCCCGGGGTGCTGAATCCGGGGCTCTCGCAGTTTGAACAAACTGATCGTCAAAATCATATCGAACAAACTGCTACACATGTTTTTGTACGGCTCTGTACTGCCCACAATGGAAGTGTATCAACCCTTCCTCCAACCCAAACAGAAATTTGTCTGAAATAGAAATTTAAGCAAACAGTCGTCTGGAGTGATATCTATCATGAAATGGCCTGCACAGTTACCGCACCCAAATCTTATTGAACTGCTCTGGGATGAACTGGATCACAAGAAAGAAAGAAATATCTGACTTGGGAGGAACATTGTGGCAAGTTTTCCAAGAGGCACGGCGAAGTATTTCAGCTAAGCGTTTGAAGAAATTGATGCAGAGATGTAAAATGTAAAACTGTTCTTCATGCTTAGGGAGGATTCTTCAATGAATATAAAGTTTCTCGTCACCAGATCGGCGTGTTTCTCCTCCTCAGACTCACATCTGTAATACTCGGTCCAAACAGCGTCTGCTTCTGAAAACTGAATGTCAGTGAATTGAAGGCAATTAAAAAAATCCCACAGACAATCCTGATTTTCAGAGCAGCGACTGCAAACGAGGACAAGCACAATTAGTCGTTTGTCAGTGTAACAAGCTGATTTGCATATTACAATCTGGCTACCTGGAGATACGTTTGACTACCTCTGGAAAACCTTTGCATACAACGTTTTTTAAACCCACAGGCGCTTGTGAGCTTCGTTCCATGGCGTTTTTCCTTCTTCAAAAATCAAGACACACCCAAGGAATAACAACAACAAAAAAACCATCTCGATTGCAAACAGCCTTCGCCGGATATTAGAGCTGCTCTGTAAAAACAGTGTCCGCCATATTAAAACTGCAAAAGTTGTCCCTAAAATGTCCAGAGACCAATTTTTAACAAACACATTACTCCTTGTGGAAGCTGAACACAAATACACCGCAAACCGATATAATGACCAAATCCAGCTGTTTTGGGACACGGCCTGTATGGAATTAGACCTTTATTTAGAAACTCCTGAGTCAACAGTGTGTGTTATTGCTGTCTGCTCTTGCCGTCTCCTTTCCCCCCGAGCGGTGTGTGTGTGTGTGTTTGTGAAATGGAATAAAAGAAGCCGAGCCTCCGTTCGTCCCCTCGTTCACGTTCTCCTTCTTGTTCTTGGGGGATTTGGTAGATCTTTAATGAAGAGTGCCGTTATCTCAAACAACCGAGAATTACCATCAGGGCTGATCAATACCATCAATGACGTTATCGCGATGCCTTTTCTCTCCAGAGGACAGAGAATGGAGATGTTTGAGAGAAAGAGAATGAGGAAAAGAAAGAGAATGATAAAAAGAAGAGGTGTACAATATAGATGTTAGTCAGGTGTAATGAAGGGAAGAGGTGGGTGGTCAGTTTAGCCCCTTTGCCCCCACTGATACATTGACAAAAATATATTCTTTATACATGCAAATCTCTTCCATTTCTATTTCTTTTTTACAGCTTTATTCATATTTCATTCAACAAAATGAGTTTTTTACTAAAACTAGATGTCAACTTGTTAACTGTTTATTAATATCTTTTACTCTCACTAATTCCTGAACAGTGGAGGACAAAGTACACAAACCACGTAGTTAAAGTATTAGATAAGTAAAGGTACTCTAAGTCGAGGTACTCTAACCCCAGTAGAGGTAAAATATTACTTCAGTCAAAGCAAAAGTGCAAAACACCATTATTGGCCTTCAAATGTACTTAAGTATCCAAAATACTATGATTTATTATGTCTATAATGTTCCTCTTTCATAATTTGTGCTCATTTAAATCAGTTTATGTAAATAGACTCGAATGTAATGTAATAAACACTGATTGATTTCTATTAAAATTATCATTAACCCAAAAAAAAACCACGTGATTGAAGCCATTGGAGTTGTGTTTTGAGTCTGGAGTTTCTTTATCATTTATTCCTCTCTAAATGTTCTTGAACTGATGCTGAACTGTATGTAGGTGATCAGTAGATACACCAAGCGCCAACCAAATCAAGTTCAAAACACAGCATGCGCTCGACCCTGATTGGTCGCTTTTCTGCGTGTGTTTGACCAGTTACGTTTTTTTCCACTTGTAAATAAAAAGAAACGACTGATTTTACAAAATGTAGTCAAGAAAAAAGTGAGAGGTTTGATTTCAAAATGTAGTGAAGTTACAGAAAAAGTCTCCACACACTGAAAAACTTCAGTGAAGTACAGATACACGAACAAACTGCGTGAGTACAGTAACAAATTACTTCTTTGTTACTGTCTAACACTTGTTTTTTTGAATGCTGGTTGGGGAGGATTCTGCCTGTAGACTGTTGGTGTGTATCGAAGCATTGAAATGAGAAAATGAGGGTTCTGTCTTTGAGACGAAACATTTCTCAAATACACTCATCACAATTGGAAGTTTTTGTCAGAGAGACACACTGTCTAGTTTCACTGGCTTGCATTTAAAAACCAATTGTGGATTATGCTTTATAGGTGGCTTATAAAATTGGGAATTTTTTATAAAATTGGGAATTGGGAAAATATAGTCTGAGCCACTCCTTTTCTAAGACAACTTTAAGACAAACCCAAATTCTCGTTTGCATCTATTAATGCCGGTGCGATATTTAATAGTCCTTTGCTACTGTTGCTTGTCAGACTTTTAAAAACACGGTCCCATGTAACACTGTAGGATCTTAGTTTTCTTGTTTGCATCAGTTTTTGTCACCCAATCTGACATTACGGCGACTAAGTTTTACGTCATCAATCCGTGACACGTTCAGACCGGTAGGCTAATGGTAGCTAGCAGCAAACAAAAACAATCTGTAGCATGAAATTTGTTTACGACTTACATGCCTTGATAATAAAAAGGCCACTACATTACTCGATAAGTTTCTGTTCGTGCTGTACTGTCCACTTTTCCCCGAGGTGCTTTGAAATTGTCGTGCTTATCGCATCAGGTTGCTATCGGTTCTTCAGTTCTTAGAGCCACTCTTGTTCTCAGATATGGTATCAAAGACATGCCCACATTTCTGTCTCCGCCTCACATTTCAGTCCAATCTATAGATTTAAGCCACACCTTATTCTCTTAAATAGGCTTCATTGCAATCAGGCTATTTTTAATTACAACAATGTTCACATTTCCGTTAACAGACATCAGGCCACGCCCAGTTTGTGTTCTGTACATACAACCTGATGGACATTGCATTCGTTAGCATTACATTTTTAAAGTTGGAACGTTTTTCTGTAATATCTAGAAGCATCTTATACACCGTATAGTGATGTAGCAATGCATCATGTGAACATGGTAAATATTCCAGACCATTAGCAGTTCCATGAATCAGTAGCGATTAATAATGAGATAAACAGCTGATCATTCACCTGCTCTGATTCTCTAAATAAACCCGGCGACTTGGTCCTCGAAAGTACCTCCATCAGACCCGAGCCACACTGTAGATCTCACTGTAGGATGTGACGGATTCACATCATTTAACAAAACACAGCTCAGTCCACAGCTGGACTCAAAGAAGAACGTCTGCGTTTCAACCCGACTCCATGTCGAACATTAAAGAGACGTGAAACACAACTGAGCTGCAGTTACTTACGATGTTTTTAAGCATCTGTCATAAGTAAAGGCAATTACATTCTCCTGGTGGTTTCATCGCAGCTGGTGACGAAAGATGAACCTTCACTGAAGTCTCTCCGCCTCTGTATCTCTAATGCTGGCAAAACTCAGCCGAACAATGTCACAGCACTCGTCTTCACCTGTGTGCGTGGTGCTGCTTGGAGATGACAAGCTTTTTTTCTTGCCCTTCCTACATCGTTACACACAGCTGTACTGGCCATATGCTTCTGTCCAATCTGCCTTTACACATCTGGCTAATTAGTGTGCTTTGCTAGTCTGACGAGCTAACTCGCACAATCTACTCATTAAGTATAAGAAAAAAAATACATATGCATCTGTTCAACCTGTTGCGGAGGAAAAATATGTATATTTTCCAATAACGGCAATGAAAACATGCATATGCTATTAAAATAAAAACATCCAAAACAGAGAAAACATGCATATGCTAATAAAGAAAACGAACTAATCATGCTGATAAATGTTTAAAAACAAACAGTTATGTGTAATTAGACTGGGGTGTGTGTGTGTGTGTGTGTGTGTGTGTGTGTGTGTGTGTGTTGTAATTGTAATGGAATTGTTACTTAAATTATCATTCATTTGTCTTCAGGCATTTGACTTCTGATCAGAAGGTTGTGAGTTCAAATCCCAGAAGCCCAAAGCTTCCACTAACAGGAACCCGATCAAAGCCCTTAACCATCAACATACACTATAAATTGTGGATACGTGCACTTACCTACACTGTATAGACAAAAAGCTGAGGAACCTCTACTCTTCTGGGAAGAAGAGATTTTATGGAGATTTATTCAGCAGCTAGGATGTGTGGCATTTCGGTGCAGAGCCACTGATATGATACAATAAAGATAAATATGAAGCAGCTTCTACTTATGTAGAAAAGTTTAAGAAA